>CM024641.1:6079718-6154678 GCA_014182715.1 Eucalyptus cloeziana
TGCCCGTCACCATGAGCAAGTTTGCCAATCCATGGCATCTGGCCTTCGTGACCATATATTGCTCCCGAGCCTTCACTACCTCCGCAAAGAAAACCAAGAAGTTGTCCCCAAGAAAATCTCCTTCCTATGCTTCAATTTCGATCCTCGATCTGGTCCAGAGCACTGGCTCTGATCAGCCCAGCTCCTTCAACATTGATCAGTCACAGCTCACCAGGCTGGTCAAGGACAAGGACCTCTGCTACCTCCAGGAGTTTGGCGGGGTCCAGAAAGTCGCCTCAGCACTCGAAGCTGACGTCTCGGCCGGAATAAGCGGTGACCCAGATGACGTCGCTCGCAGGCAAAATGCGTTCGGCATCAACACATACAAGAAGCCGCCTGCTAAGAGCTTCTTCCACTTTGTGGTCGAGGCTTTCAAGGACCTCACAATCATGATTCTTCTTGTTTGTGCTGGGCTTTCGCTCGGGTTCGGGATCAAGGAGAACGGGGTCAAGGAAGGCTGGTATGATGGCGGCAGCATATTCGTCGCGGTGTTCCTCGTGATCGCCGTGTCCGCTGGGAGCAACTACCGCCAAAACCGGCAGTTCGAAAAATTGTCTCGGGTGAGCGGTAATATTCTCATAGATGTGATAAGGAAGGGTCGTCCGCAGCAGGTTTCAATATTCGAGATCGTTGTCGGAGACGTTGTTTGTTTGAAGATCGGAGATCAAGTTCCGGCAGATGGGCTGTTCCTAGACGGGCATTCCTTGCAGGTATGGACGAAAATTTGTACTGGTTTGAAGCATTAGAATTGCATGTTAACTCATGTTGGTTTCCTCTAGAAATATACGTAGTATTAATTGTTAAAAATTTGAATGAGCGCCGATGCATGATTTTTGGTATTAATGATAGTTTTTGATTAGCAATGTGTACAAGTGTACATCATAGTTTGTAGAGAATGAACAAAGGAGAAAATAAAGTAATTTCATTAGTTGAACAAGATTAATTTACCAATATGAGGAGCATCGGTGGCGTTTGTGGAGGAGTACAATGTTATGGACTTTATTCTTCAACTCCCCACCCTCCGTTACATGAATGGGTTACAGCCTTTTTATAGGCATCTTCACCGACATTCTCCTGTACAAGCGGTAAAAACACTGCCCCTCGTGTCCTCTTTTTAGCCAATTTACTCTTCGACTATTATCCATAATTTTTCTAGCGAATTCCACTTTTTTCCTCTACCGCCTCAAGACTAGATACTTTAGAGGATTCTTCTGGACTTCTCTTGGCCTTTCTTCACGTGGGTGTCTTCAAGGTCTACTTGGACTCTTCGACCTGGTGCTTGGCTCACACTTTGCTTTCTCGTTCAAGACTTCAAGATTCAACTAGTAGTTTCTAGATTTAATTTAGAGAATATGGATCAGAATTTCCAACATTAATATTACGAAGTTCGAGTGCAGTTTGAGTAATTAGTCCAAAAAATTGTAGAAGTGTATCATAAACTGCTTGATACTGGGCAGTCTGTCATTTTCATTTTCTTGATTCTATGACAAAAAGGTTCTATGACAAGAAGGATAACGGTTTTTATTCGTAGTTCTAGTTATAGTAGAACAAGCTCTGTTAATAAAATTCTACTGTCAAAACATAATCCATTTGTTCTTGTTTCCTATTTGTTCATGTTTCATTTTCTTTGCTTCAAGTTAAGACCAGACCGCTTCGTATCGTGTCATCCTAGCGTCACTAAACCATGTGCGACCTTTGTGCTGTCAATTTAGGTTGATGAATCGAGCATGACCGGGGAGAGTGATCATGTTGAAGTCAACTGCCAGGAGAATCCATTCCTGTTCTCGGGAACAAAGGTTGCTGATGGGTATGCTCAGATGCTGGTTACATCCGTCGGCATGAACACAACGTGGGGCGAGATGATGAGCTTGATCAGCTGCGACAACAGTGAGCAGACCCCTTTACAGGCTCGGCTCAACAAGCTTACCTCGTCAATCGGCAAAGTAGGCTTGGCGGTCGCTTTCCTGGTTCTTGTGGTCCTGCTGATTCGCTATTTCACAGGAAACACACAGGATGAATATGGGAACCGGGAATTCATTGCAGGCCAAACCACAGGTGACGATATCATAAACTCCGTGGTGAACATCATTGCAGCTGCAGTGACCATCATGGTGGTCGCGATTCCCGAAGGCTTGCCGCTTGCAGTAACCCTCACTCTTGCTTATTCGATGAAGAGGATGATGGCGGATCAGGCGATGGTGAGGAAGCTTTCGGCCTGTGAAACGATGGGGTCAGTCACCACTATTTGCACCGACAAGACCGGCACTCTCACAATGAACCAGATGAAGGTGACGAAATTCTGGGTCGGCCAAGACTCTGGCAGAAAACACCTGCTCCTCTGTCTCCAGGTTTGTCCTGGATTTGATTCACGATGGGGTTGCTCTGAACACCACGGGCAGTGTCTACAGGTCGTCTTTGGGATCGGCGTACGAGTTCTCTGGTAGTCCCACTGAGAAAGCGATTCTCTCTTGGGCGGTTTCGCAATTGAGCATGGACATGGAGGAGACAAAGAAGAGCTGTGAAGTCATCCAAGTCGAAGCCTTCAACTCACAGAAGAAGAGAAGTGGTGTCCTAATAAGGAAGAGCTTGGACAACACATTCCATGTGCACTGGAAAGGTGCGGCAGAGATGATCTTGGCAAAATGCTCGAGCTTCTACGACGGGTCAGGGATAGTGAAAGATTTGGATGAAGATGAAAGGGCCAGATTCGAGGAGATTATTCAGGGGATGGCAGCGAGCAGCCTTAGGTGCATCGCTCTAGCTCATAAACAAGTCTCCGAGGAAGCTATCCTGACAAGAGAAGACGGGAAGAAGATCCGAGAGGACGGCCTGACATTACTGGGACTTGTCGGTATTAAGGACCCATGCCGTCCCGGTGTGAAGAGTGCGATCCAAGCTTGTCAGGACGCAGGAGTGAACATCAAGATGATAACGGGAGACAACATCTTCACCGCAAAGGCCATAGCTGCGGAGTGTGGGATTCTCAGGCCCGGGGACGATGCCTTCAGTGGAGCCATCGTGGAAGGAGCGGAGTTCCAAAGCTACACACCTGAGGAGAGGCTTCGGAGAGTTGAGAAAATCCGAGTAATGGCAAGATCCTCCCCTTTCGATAAGCTCCTCATGGTTCAATGCCTGAAGCAGAAAGGCCATGTGGTCGCCGTCACTGGGGACGGCACGAATGATGCACCAGCCCTCAAGGAAGCAGACATCGGGCTTTCAATGGGCATCCAAGGCACTGAGGTCGCCAAAGAGAGCTCAGACATCGTAATCCTCGACGATAACTTCGCCTCGGTGGCGACAGTGCTGCGGTGGGGTCGATGTGTCTACAATAACATCCAGAAGTTCATCCAGTTCCAGCTTACCGTGAACGTCGCAGCCCTCGTGATCAACTTTGTGGCCGCGGTCTCTTCTGGCGACGTCCCCCTGACGGCTGTCCAGCTCTTGTGGGTGAACCTGATCATGGACACACTGGGCGCCCTCGCTCTGGCCACGGAGCGGCCCACCAGGGAGCTCATGGATAAGCCCCCTGTGGGACGGACCGAGCCGCTCATAACCAACGTCATGTGGAGGAACATTGTGGCCCAAGCAACATACCAAATGGCCATCCTCCTCACTCTACAGTTCAAGGGCGAATTAATCTTTGGCGTGGACGAGGCGGTGAAGCGGACGCTGATATTCAACGCGTTTGTCTTGTGCCAGGTCTTCAATGAGTTCAATGCGAGGAAACTCGAGAAGAGGAACGTGTTCGAGGGCATTCACAAGAACAAGCTGTTCCTCGGGATCATCTTCCTGACAGTGGTCCTCCAGGTGGTGATGGTCGAGTTCCTAAAGCGGTTCGCTGACACGGAGCGGTTGAGCTGGGGACAATGGGGTGCGTGTGTCGGGATCGCGGCCGCATCTTGGCCTATCGGTTGGGTGGTGAAGTGCATCCCAGTCCCTGATATACCAATCTTCATCTACTTGGGATTGAAAAGCAAGAAGCTGGTAGGGAAAATCGTGCACAGAGAACGGTAGTAACCATTGGAGACTCGATTTGATTTGATCCATTCCGATTCTTTTGATTGATTTAGATTGAATCTTGATTGGGATTTGATTTTGTAATTGATACAATAAATCGTAGATATAGGATATTGTGTATATTCTTTCCGATTCATTTATTGTATGAAAAATATGGATACATTCGTGTACATAGAATAGGATGAAATATATGGAAAACTCTGTTCTTCCATCATTCCACATTTCTTGTCAGGGTATCAGAGCAGTGTCTCTAACCCCTTGTCAATGTATCACAGTATCACAGCAGTGTCTTTAGCCCCGCTTCCGCAAAAATCCTTCTGAATTATCTTCAGTTGTTTCTGAGTTATTGTTGTTGCACCTACAAAACAAAACCAGCACAATAGGTACGTATTCGACTCTCTGAATATGCAGAATCCACACAGTAGTGAAATCCAAGATCCGACTCTACCTACAATGGAGGAATCACCCGACCAAATTTCGGGACAATCCTCCGCCCCTGCTCCAATTGCTCCAGTCGCTCCAGCGCCCCAGTTTCCTCCAGCTTAATGGCCATTCATCCCATGGTTTCCGATTCAGGGCCCATGGGCCACTGAACCGAATCAGTGGACCACTGGGTCCAGTCAGAAATGGGCCAATTTTGGCCCACCTGGACAACACCCGAATGGAGATCTGCATCCGTTGTCTTCGGGTTAGAGACCCGAATTGAATCCGGGTGGGGCAAGGACGATTCCTTATGTGATATCCGGGTCTTTGCTTGACGGAATCGTGAGCTCAAGTAACTAGTAGCTATTGCCGCGTCTTCTTGTGTTGCCACAATTTGTGGTAATGTGGCATTTATTCAACTGTCAAGACCATGTAGGCTGTGGTGAAGGTGGAAACAAAAATATAAATTCAGCAAACTCCATTCATTTCCATCTCTTCTGCCACTCCACTACCCCACCGTTCCCTTTCGTTCATCCTTTTCTTCATTCGCGCATCATCCCTCCTTGCTGCTCAACGCTGCATGACCCTCACCCTCCCTCGTTTCTTCTCTGTTTCCGTGCAACAGCCGTGGCTTCCTCGCCGCCACCTTTGCCAGTGATGAGCCCCTCATTCAGGCCCCACTCGCGCTGCCCCACCATCCTCAGGCCGCCCCATTGACTAATAAATAGCCAAAACTAGGCTTCCGAGACCTCGCCAGAACTGGCACTTGCCCTGTTTATGCTACGTAGGTTAATTTCGTACATCAGGTTGATTTCCTCAAGTTTTACTCGGCTCAATCAAATTCATGCTTGATTATATTCATCGACGATTTTGAAATATTTGTGTTGCAAGTAGTGTTAACAATTTAGTACCCTGAGCATATTAACATGTTGTTGAAATACTGGTTGTTGAGATTTAAGTGCATTTGAGTTTGAATATCACGAATTGTGGACAGAATCCAGGAATGCGATCATGTTGAAATTTGGTTTATTGTGGATTTTGCCAATTTTATCCTGATTTCTGTGGTACAACTTTGATAGGGCTTTCTTCACAAATTGTGTGTTTTGGCTAAAGTTTTGCAATTTTCCGAATGGATTTACTTGGTAAATGCCGCTGATTTCTAGGGATGGGCGAATTGCCTTTTTTATTTGTTTATTTATTGAAATTGGGACTTTGGAATTTCCCTTTTTGTGCTTGTCTTTTGGAGGATACCGATAAGCAACCATCCTCTATCATTTTTGGGGTTTTTAAACGGACAAAGGATTTTGGAATTGCGATGGTCTCTGTGATTTAACTCATTGGACAGCATATTTAAATTGAATTATGGAATTATTGCACCATGAGATGAGTGACGAGTTTGGGTATGTTGTTGGTCCTTGAGACAACAATGTCCCAGGTGTTAGAAGGGATACTTGGAGAGGTATTTGGGTTCCTTTGGATGCCTACACAGTTCCTCTAAATGTTCTCGAGATGTTGAATGGGTGAGAGATGCCGGAGAGGTAATAGGATTCCCTGGAAGATAGTGGCAGTCAATTCATAAATAAACATGATCAATTGCAATTTCAAATTTTTAGTCAAGTTTTATTCGGTAATTGTTTTCAGAGGAAATGTTTTTTATTTGTTATCCTAATTTAAGAAAGGTTCTTAAGCAAGTTGATATCATAATGATCTTTTGACCTTTATATTTAAACTTCATCATAGGTGCTATTATTGACTTACGTGGTATAAAGAAGTTAGTAGTTTGCTTGTTGAGCTTTGTGCTCACTTGTAATTGATCATTATTTCTTAGATCAGTAGCATTTTAGAAAGAACAAGGTAAGATTTTGAATGTATTATGAGTGGGAGGCAGATGACATAGTACATATGTAGTATCTAGGTTGGGATAATGCACTTGCTAGAGCTTTTGGACGTAGTATGGAGTAGTAGTACTTATTGCTCATCTCCCAGTGTACCCCGATATTGTCACCTAAAATACATAGAAATAAGAAATGAAATGAGATTGTTTGATTTGCAATTCCATTTGTGTTCCTTTGAAATTTTATGTGTCTTGCATGTTCTTTAACCGTACATGCTTCCACATACTTAAAGAGAGAAAAGATTTTAGTAATTGTGTTAGCCATGGCATACTTGTTAGGGAAATCCCTTATGATGTTTTGAAAATGACAAAATAAATCAAAGGCTACTAACGTGTTTAATGGTTAAGTAATAGACCATGCAGATGATAGAACATGTAAAGGATATTGTCAAAGTCTGAAGACGACCAGAAAACTGAACGGAACACATGTCCAAAGTATATTCTCAAGATTTCAGTTTACGTGTCAAAGGGAGTCTGAAGACTACTAGACTTTAGTGTCAAAGTCTATTCTACATCAGAAGTTTGTCAACTCTGACAAATTCCAGATTGGACGTAAATGAAGAACCAGAAGATAGACTCTATGATGAAGCTGAACCGAGGAAGACGGACTCTATGCTGAAGCGTAACATAATAGACGTGTTCGGACCTTAAAGATAAATGCATTGGACCCGGTTACAAAGTCTATCGTAGTCGAGACTTAGATTGTAAAGTCTATTGCTCTTAGACTTTACATCCAGTTCGACGAACGTAACACAAGCCCCGAAGATATAACGACTAGTGATATGGTTTGGATTCTACATCAAGATTGATTTGATTGACTTAATTGATTGACAATTAGATCTTGAAGACAAGAACTTTCTATACGAAGAAGCTTTACTTATGGAAACCAAAATTTCGTTTGTATGGGCGATCGGAATCAATTTGGGATTCTACCTTTGTCACTCAACGCCTACCAAATCTTCTTGATACAGAGCTGTCCAATGGGTATATTGGAAGACGATCCTCAAGATACTGTCCAACGGTTAGTTTGGAAGTGGAGGAGTATTTAAGGAGATGAAGGACCGATGAGCAAGTAAGAGATAGAGTGTAGAATTTATAATTCCAAAGTCTAAGCGATCTTCTATTATACACTTGTCTCTCGTGAGCTTAAACGTTTGTGATCTTGAGAGAAATACCGAAAGAGTGACTTAGTGAGATAGTGTGATCTACTACTAAGTGTTTGCACTCAAAGTTGTAATCTCTTGTTAATTGCATAGTGGAATCCAGCCAAGAAGGCTGTTAGCGTAGGAGAGTGGACGTAAGCTTGGATTAAGCCGAACTACTATAAACATTGTGTTCTTATTCTCTTCTCTAAACTCTTTGTTGTGTTAAAGTCTGATCTCGCTCAAAGTCTGCTGTTCTTCAGACTTTGCTCAAAACTTATTTTATTCCGCATGCTTTTGCCAAGGTTTCATTTAAACACCTATTCACCCCATTCTAGGTGTTGTTACTAGTCCTCTCAATACCAAGCGTGTCACACCCTACCCAAGTTTTCCACATGCATTCGTGCCTTTTTCAACTATTGTCGGCCATCAAGAGCCAAGCAAGCCTCTTTATACCTTGCTAGCCAACAGGTCGAAGTCTAGACCCTACCCACCATGGACCTAATCACCCCTAGTACCCTCTTAGTTCATTGATCATTCGAGGACTTTTTGAAGGATGGATATTGCCATCGACAGCTCCGATAGCTTGGATAATACCAACATGAATGGTCATCCTTCGACTTCATCCAGCCTAAAAGATGCCATATGCTACTAGGCATCCAGGGTTGTTACAATAACCTACTCCTCCTTTCATGTCCTCTATGTTTTGAGAACTCGGATATCTTCCAAATTTAAGATGCTCTCAGCACACTGGACTTGCCAAATATATAACAAGTCTTCAACAACTTTGCAACAATGAGAGATGACATTGGAATTTTGAATGGGAGCGGCTAGCGTGACAATGAACTGAAGGATGACAATGTAACGGTGAAATACCATCCACAAAATCGGAGGGCCCCGCTTTGACTTCTATCTTTTCTTTCTCATCTTTGCAATTTGGGGCTGAAGTTCAACTGTCAACTTTCTAATCAAATGGCATAGTCACGCAAGCATTTCCCATTTTCATTCTTAAACTCAATGTCATGACGTCACTGTTATCCCCTCTAAATGACAGCGACTTCATGCTCACAGATTCTCAATTTTAGCTAATTGGCAACTGGAACATAAGATTAAGATACAATCTGTCAAATGTTAGAATATATTGCCAAAAAAATTCTTAGAGGAATTCTCAATGATTCGAAATGAAAAAGTAAAGGAGTTAAATTCGTCGAGATGACGAATTTTTTCCTCTTATAACAGTTGACTCATAATTTCGTTTTTTATTCATTTGAATATTTGGTATTTGGACAAATTCATCATATGCTAAAGACAATACTTGAATTGCGTATGTAATTCAGACCTTTTATCTTGGAAACCAAATGAATGAGTCATCCGATTTTCAAGCAAAATTGCTTAGCCCAGATTGATGGCTCCGTTTCTTTCATCAAAATAATAGGACCATCACCTAAGTATTCACCCACTCACTATGAACTTTTTCCATGTAAATAGGATAACCAAACGTTCCTTTGAACATATTCTCGACATGCGCACTTTCAAATAGTGGAAAAAAATTAATGAAAATAGACGGCAATTTTTTTTTTCATGCTCATTCTCCCTGAAACGAAAAATTGAGAGAACCCTGCGAACCAAAGGCCCCTTAAATTCGCGTTTATTTCCTTTCCAGCTCTCCCGGTGGGCATCACTCCCTCCGTCCTCTTTAAGATTTCATCTCTCTTGGAGGAGAAAGTACTTCGCCTAGGCGAAGGCATTCTCCTCTTCACACAGACCGCAAGGAAAGTTCCTAGTGAGTACCTGGAATTCTCGAAACAACATAAGCCATTGCCTGTTTACACTATAGCCGCAATAGCTTCAACACGGCTACTTTGACAATTACTGGAACCGCACGCGTCATGAGTAATGAGCACTTAACTCGCTCCATAACATGCCCGCTCCATTGGCGCATTATAAACAGGGACATCGCCTGCGAACACGCTTCATAAGAAATAAACGCAAATGATATTTATATTTATCATCTATGGGTCGATCGATTGAAGGAGAGATGGAAGAAAATACGACGGTAGACCATGCGTTCGAGAGGGTGGACTAAAAAGTGTAAACATAGGATTCCTTTTACTCAAAAGAATGGTACTTTTGACTACCTTAATGGTGTCGTAGTAACTTAACCGTGTCCGATAAACATCCCATTGGGTCTCTAATAGACTCTCTAAAAGGTCTGCTCCGAAATAGGAAACCTCCAAACGAGAAGCACAATTGAAACTTTTTTACAATGTTCACCTTAAGGTAGCCACAAAAACAGGCTATCGGGTATAAATTAGATTTAATTCCTTGAGGGAAAAAAGGCATATTATTGTAAGAAAATTAGTTTCATATTAATAAAAAAAAAAAAAAAGAGAGAGAAAGTTTTCTATTTGATACCTTTTGGTAAATCGGTTTTTTTTTTTTTTTTTGGTCGGTCTTATCTAATCCTACTCTAACACTCACTCTCAGACTTTTGCCCTGTCTCCTTGCAGGGCATGAGAGTCGAAACCCACTCCTGAAATGAAATCATCCCCACCCCAATCCCCTCCTAAGAAGGTAGGGATTTGAATCCCTAATCTCCCTCTTCCAAGATGGAAGGATCACCACTGGGGCGAACCCCCAGTGGTTGGTAAATCGGTTTTACATAAACACATATAAGCAACCATTAAATTTATATGTTTTGTTATTTCAGATGTAGAAAAGTATCATCTACATTTATCGTAAAACGATAGTGGACTTTTGTTACTTCTATCGTTTCTACTTTGGACATCGAAGAAACTCGGTGATCTAGATTTCACGTGAAATTGCATGGCCTAGATGGTCCCGTCTCCTTCATCAAAATAACGGAGGCGTCACCAAAGCATATCCCTACTCAATATTAATTCCCTGTGAACAGGATAATTAAATGTGCATTTTAGACAGCATGCTCGATATGCCCATGTTCAAATATTGAAAATAAAAGCAAAACTTCATCCTCGTCTTCGTTTTCAACCAAACAATGGAATATCGAAGAATTTCCCACGAACCTACGGGCCCTTAATTTCTCTTTAGTTTCCATCTAAATCAATTAATTGTTGACTCGGCATGACTCACTCACTCCTATTAAATTACATCTCCTTTTGGAGGAAAATGCTTTCGCTAGGCTGCCCTTCACCCCTCTCTTCTCCTCTCTTTCCATGTCATTTTGTCTCTCACAGAGCTACGAGGAAAGTTCCTAGCAAAGTACCTGGAATCCCCCGAACCACCTGCCCGGAAATGTCGGCCACATCGTCCTACCATATTCCTAACGAACAACACTACCATTTTCCGTCGCATTGTAGCGGCAATAGCTTCTACACGGCTATTTTAAAGGGCCGTGCTTTCCCTCCCGTTGCCTCCGGCCAAATCTTTTAATTGGCCCATTATGAATATCAACATCGCTAACGAATAAACTTAACAAGAAATATATGCGAGTAATTATTATTTATTTATAGTCTAAATGATCGAAAGAGGGATAGCGTAAAATACGATACTACCGTCTATCAAGACTAAAGTACAAACATAAACATAGGATTCCTTTGAAACAAAGAGAACGATAATGACAATGAGAGAGCTTCGGGTGGCTCAGATGATGTCGGGAAACGGATGCAAACCGCGTAAGAAATAACACGCTGCATAGTATCTCTTGACCGTTTTGGTTGACTCCACACCATAACGGCTCCCGACATATAATAATTACAAAAAAACAAAAAAAAAAAAAAAACGCGAAGACTGCAGGAAGAAGTAACGGCATGTATATAGTCACCTGATATCCATGAGATACATGCAGTATTGTCTCCAAACATCGTTCCACGTATTCGAAATTCGCACTTTTCGCTGCTTAACACCACACCAACGTCAGAGTCTTTCGTTTCTTTTCTTGCCATTTTGCGTTGTGTCACTCCTCCGAGCGATGACAAGCATTTCCCGTGGCGACTGCGTCCGCTATGAGGTCTCTCTCGACTTGCCCGCTACGCGCAATTTTGCCAAGCGATGGCGCTTGGCATTCGCGACCATACATTGCTCCCGAGCCTTCACTACCTACGCAAAGAAAACCAAGAAGTTCCCGAGAAAATCTCCTTCCTACAGTTCGATTTTGATACCCGATCAGGTTCACAGCGCTTGCTCTGATCATCCAGGCTTCTTCAAGATTGATCAGTCACAGCTTACTAAGCTGGTCAAGGAAAAGGACCACAGCCACCTCCAGCAATTTGGCGGGGTCGAGAAAGTTGCCTCAGCACTCGAAACTGATGTCTCGGCTGGAACAAGTGGCAACCCTGATGACATCTCTCGCAGGCAAAATGCGTTCGGCGTCAACACATACAAGAAGCCGCCTGCCAAGGGCTTCTTCCATTTCGTGTTCGAGGCTTTCAAGGACCTTACAATAACAATTCTTCTTGTTTGCGCTGGGCTTTCGCTCGGGTTCGGGATCAAGGAGAACGGGGTTAAGGAAGGCTGGTATGACGGTGGCAGCATATTCGTTGCTGTGTTCCTCGTGATTGCCGTGAGTGCTGGGAGCAATTACCGCCAAAACCGGCAGTTTGAAAAATTGTCTCGGGTGAGTGGTAATATTCTCATTGATGTGATAAGGAAGGGTCGTCGGCAGCAGGTTTCCATATTCGAGATTGTCGTTGGAGACGTCATTTGTTTGAAGATTGGCGATCAAGTTCCGGCAGATGGGCTGTTCCTGGATGGGCATTCCTTGCAGGTAAGGATGACAATTTGTACGGGTTTGACGCATTAGATTTGCATAGTATCTCATGTTGGTTTCCTCCAGAAACATACGTAGTATTAATATTACCAAGTTCTAGCACAGTTTGAGTAATTAGTCCAAAAAATTGTAGAAGTGTATCATATTCTGCTTGATACTGGGCAGTCTGTCATTTTCATGATCTTGATTCTATGACAAAACGGATAAGTAATGGTTTTTATTCGTAGTTCTAGTTATAGTATAACAAACTCTCTTAAAAAATTCTAATGCTATAACGTAATCCATTTGTTCTTGTTTCCAATTTGTTCATGTTTCATTTTGTTTGCTTCAAGTTAAGACCAGAGCTTTGTATTGTGTCATAGCGTCCCTAAACCATGTGCGACGTTTGTGTTGTCAATTTAGGTTGATGAATTGAGCATGACTGGGGAGAGTGATCACTTAGAAGTGAACTGCAAGGACAATCCATTCCTGTTCTCAGGAACAAAGGTTGCTGATGGGTATGCTCAGATGCTGGTTACATCAGTTGGCATGAACACGACATGGGGCGAGATGATGAGCTCAATCAGCCGCGACAACAGAGAACAGACCCCTTTACAGGCTCGGCTCAACAAGCTTACCTCGTCAATTGGCAAAGTAGGCTTGGCAGTTGCTTTCCTGGTGCTCTTGGTCCTGCTGACTCGCTATTTCACGGGAAACACACAGGATGCATACGGGAACAAGGAATTCATTGCAGGCCAAACCACAAGTAACGACATCATTAACTCTGTTGTGGGCATCATCGCAGCTGCAGTGACAATAGTGGTGGTCGCGATTCCCGAAGGCTTGCCGCTTGCAGTAACCCTCACTCTCGCTTATTCGATGAAGAGGATGATGGCGGATCAGGCAATGGTGAGGAAGCTTTCGGCCTGTGAAACGATGGGGTCAGCCACCACTATTTGCACTGACAAGACCGGTACCCTCACAATGAACCAGATGAAGGTGACAAAATTCTGGGTCGGCCAAGACTCTGTGGCAGAAAATACTTACTCCTCTGTCTCCAGGTTTGTTCTGGATTTGATTCAGGATGGGGTTGCTTTGAACACCACAGGTAGTGTCTATAGGCCGTCTTATGAATCAGAGTACGAGTTCTCAGGCAGTCCCACCGAGAAAGCAATTCTTTCCTGGGCGGTTTTACAATTGACCATGGACATGGAGGAGACAGAGAAGAGTTGTGAAGTCATCCAAGTCGAAGCCTTCAACTCCCAGAAGAAGAGAAGCGGTGTCCTAATAAGGAAACGCTTGGATGATACATTCCATGTGCACTGGAAAGGAGCGGCAGAGATGGTCTTGGCAAAGTGCAGGAGCTTCTACGACGGGTCAGGGATAGTGAAAGATTTGGATGAAGATGAAAGGGTGAGATTCGAGCAGATTATTCAGGGAATGGCGGCAAGCAGCCTCAGATGCATCGCTTTCGCTCATAAACAAGTCTCCGAGGAAGCTGTCCTAGAAAGAGAAGACGGGAAGAAGATCCAAGAGGATGGCCTGACATTACTAGGACTTGTTGGTATTAAGGATCCGTGCCGTCCCGGCGTGAAGAGTGCGGTCCAAGCTTGTCAGGACGCGGGAGTGAACATCAAGATGATAACGGGAGACAACATCTTCACCGCCAAGGCCATCGCCACAGAGTGCGGGATTCTCAGGCCCGAGGACGATGCCTCCAACGAAGCCATTGTGGAAGGAGCTGACTTTCGCAATTACACGCCTGAGGAGAGGCTTCGGAGAGTTGAGAAAATCCGGGTCATGGCGAGATCCTCGCCTTTGGATAAGCTCCTGATGGTTCAATGCCTGAAGCAAAAAGGCCACGTGGTTGCTGTCACAGGGGATGGCACGAACGATGCACCAGCCCTCAAGGAAGCCGACATCGGGCTTTCAATGGGCATACAAGGCACCGAGGTCGCCAAGGAGAGCTCGGACATCGTAATCCTCGACGACAACTTCGCCTCCATGGCAACGGTGCTGTGTTGGGGTCGATGCGTCTACAATAACATCCAGAAGTTCATCCAATTCCAGCTCACGGTGAACGTTGCCGCCCTGGTGATCAACTTTGTGGCCGCTGTCTCTTCCGGCGACGTCCCCCTGACGGCTGTCCAGCTCTTGTGGGTGAACTTGATCATGGATACACTCGGTGCCCTCGCGCTGGCCACGGAGCGGCCCACTAGGGAGCTCATGGAGAAGCCTCCAGTGGGACGGACTGAGCCGCTCATAACCAATGTCATGTGGAGGAACATTGTGGCCCAAGCAACATACCAAATGGCCGTCCTCCTCACTCTACAGTTCAAGGGCGAATCGATCTTCGGCGTGGATGAGGCGGTGAAGCGGACACTAATATTCAATGCGTTCGTCTTGTGCCAGGTGTTCAATGAGTTCAACGCGCGGAAGCTTGAGAAGAGGAACGTGTTCGAGGGCATACACAAGAACAAACTGTTCCTTGGGATCATTTTCGTGACGGTGGTCCTCCAGGTGGTGATGGTTGAGTTCCTAAAGCGGTTCGCCGACACGGAGAGATTGAGCTGGGGACAATGGGGTGCATGTGTTGGGATTGCAGCTGCATCTTGGCCTATCGGTTGGGTCGTCAAGTGCATCCCCGTCCCTGATATGCCAATCTTCAGCTACTTGGGATTGAAAAGCAAGAAGCTCGTGAGGAAAATCGTGCGCACAGAACAGTAGCAACACTAGTTTAACTCGATTCTTTTCGTTTTACAAGTATATTGAATTCATTATTAATGCTGCGTGATTTTTTTGTTTTCCCTAGAAAAATAAGGAATTTGTAACCCATCGATTGATCTTTCAGTCGCATCGATATGTAGGCCCAGCCTTGTAAAAGAAATAATTTTTTATTTATTGCATAACTCATATTTCCAGAGGTAAGCACGCAACTTCTCAGACGAGGAAGAAGAAGGACGAAATCCATAAGACGAGTGACCCTATTTACAGCCAAGAATGTGAAGAACAAAATCGTGAGAAAAATTTTAAGCGCAAAGGGACTGAATCGGCATGAATCACATACTATTGACAATGTCAAGGCAAGGAAAAAAATTCATAACCCACCTTGACCATATTTCTAATTAACTTTGAATCAAGGTAAACATAACGACAATGGCGTAAGGACATTAAACATATAGTTCGATAAAAGAATCAATAGAATGATATATACCAATCTATATCATTAGCCAATGACGTCATGATACACAATAGCCTACCAATTGTTGACTTGACCATGATAATATCCTATTTGTTAACCACCATTTTCTCATTATGCGTATCCTCTTAGTTCGTCATATGTTCGAGGACCTTTTGGAGGATGGATATTGCCATCGACAGCTCTAATAGCTTCGATAAATCCAACATGAATGGTTCATCCTTCGACTTCATCCAGCCTGAAAGATGCCATATGCTCCTAGGCATTTAAGGTTGTTACAATAACCTACTCCTCCTTTCATGTCCTCTGTATTTTGAGAACACACATATCTTCAAAATTCAAGATACTCTCAGCACACTGGACTTGCTCATATACAAGTAGTCTTCGACAACCTTGCAACTAATAAGAGATGACATTGGAAGTCTCAATGGGAGCGGCTAGCTGAAATACCATCCACAAAATCAGAGGGTCCCGCTTTGACTCCTATCCTTTCTTTTCATCTTTGCAATTTGTGGCTGACGTCTCGGCCAGCATAAGCGGCAACCCAGACGACGTCTCCCGCAGGCAAAATAAGTTCGCCATTCTGCGATCCCCTCCTCCCCCCTCCCCCCTTATTTTGCACTTATCTCTCCCGAAAAATATCACGTTAACATTTTAGCTGGATTTTCTCATAATTGACACTTAATTGATTCATTTTGCTCTGATTTTGATATTTAAGTATACATTTTTGAACTTTTAGCATTTAAGTGTCTCCCCATACCAAAGTTTTGACACTCCAGATGTCTGCATCCCTTTTTTTAGGAGATGTTCGGAGTGAAACCATTTAATATAGTAGGTTACTTTGATTTGGTTTTTTTGTATGCCTTTTACTAGGGAAAATTATATAAAAAAAAATGATAAACCTGTTGCAATTGTGTCAATTCAATCATAAACCTTTTGCAATCGTGCCAGTTCAGTTTTTCCAGCCAAAATTGGTCGACCGGCGACAATTTTTTTGATAATATTTAATTTTTTTGAATTTTTTTATCATTTTTTTTACTCCTCCTCCTCTTTCTTCCTTTGGATTGGGCGACTAGCTAGAGAGCTGGCCAGTCGTCGGCTTGAGGCGGTCGGGCGAGCTCGCCTCTCTATCGTTAGGCAAAGGCGAGCTCACCCAGCTACAAGCAAGGTGAGCCTCTGCTGGATCTGGCGAGGGCTCACCTCACCATATCTGGAGAGGGGCCCTACCGTTGCTAGGTTTGGTGAGGCGAGCCTCGGCGGGGGCTTGCCTTGCCAAACCCAGCGATGGCAAGGCCTCACTTGCCGAATCTGGCGAGGGATCGCCTCGCTGTCGTTGGGCAAGCTGCTCGCTCGACTGCCTCAATTCGGTGATTAGCTAGCCCTCTAGCCGATCATTGGAGCCAAAGGAAGAAGGAGGGAGGAGGAGAGAGGAGAAAAAAAAAAAGAAAAAAAAAAGAAAAAAAAGAAAATAAAATATTATTAAAAAATTATCACCGGCACCGGCCGCTAGCTACGTCGGCGTTGGCCGGCCAATTTTGGTTGAAAGGATTGAACTGTCATGACTGTAAAAAATTTAGAACTCAATTGACCAAAAAAATAAGTTTATGACTGAATTGGCACAATTGTTATAGGACTTTTTTGGTAATTTTCCCCCTTTTTATACATCCATCAACGGTGGGTTTTTATTCCCGGCTTCTGTGGGGTTTTATTATTGTTGATTTATTCCCGACTTCCATAAGGTTTTATTCACATCAGCCATAGGGTTACAGAAGATATACTTGGATATAGTGAAATTTCTTTGGTTTAAAATTATTATAAGTGAAATTTGTATTTAAAGACAAAACTCGCGAATTATCAATGTCGCTCGGCATTTTTTTTGCACTCGATGGCTAGTGCACATGCAATGCGGAGCTTTTACCTTGGAAACTAGATAAACGAATCATCTAGATTTCATGTAAAATCGCGTGGCCTGAACGGTTCTGTCTCTTTCATCAAAATAATGGAACCGTCCCCTAAGTATATCCCCACTCACTATTAACACCTTGTGAATATGATAATTCAATGTGCTTTTTAAACGCGTATTCAATATGCGCACGTTCAAATATTGAAAAATAAAAGCAAAGTCCTATATTCGTTTTCCGTTTTCACTAAAACGAGAGATTAAGAAATTGTCCACGAACCAAGGGCCCTTAATTTATCTTCTTCTTCTTCTTCTTCTTCTTCTTCTTCTTCTTTTTTTTTTTTCTTCTTCTTCTTCCCTTAATTTCTCTTTAGCTTCCATCTAAATCAATTGATTTTTGACGGGGCATCGCTCGCTCCTTTTTTAAGATTTCATCTCATTTGGAGGGAAAAGATTCGCGAGGAAAGTTCCAGGCAAGTTCTGGGTTTCTCGGAACCATTGCCCCAATACTTTCCAGTGAGAATCGATACCTGCTGAGTAGGTTTCATCAGCAGGATATAACAAGAGATCGCTCGCTTTAAAACGCGCATACTCCATCTTAGATTGGAGGGAGAGAGAGGAAAGTGCCTTCCTTCGGCTGAAGCTTGAATTGGCGCGTTACAAGTGTTAAGACTACAGTAAATAGCAGCAGCTCAGTAAATAGCAGAGAAGAATCTGCTGCTATGGATTGTATAGTTACATATGAAGAATCTGCGAAGCTTGTAAAGCCAAGAGAGCTAGAGCTCTCTGTTTAGCTCTCTGTTCTTGTACTCTGTTTTTTCTCCTTGTATTTCCTGTAATCAGTTAGTTAGTTTTTCTTTTTCTGTTAGGCAGTTGTATTTTCTTCAACTGCTCGATACCTGTAGAACAGATTCTTGAGAGAGAGCTAATGTGTATAAAAGGAAAACTCTCATGAGGAAGATCTCAAGAAGTCGAAATATAGAAGAAGCATTTTCATCTCTGTTTTCTCTCTTTTCTCAATCACTTCCTGCTCATAAACTTCTTCAACAAGGTCATCACCTATGGACACACTTCACGAGAAATGAATGCGAGCGATGTTTATAAAGTCTTAAGGAACATGATTCCCTTCTTTTGCGGAAGAATGATAACTGCGGAGCTTCTTCAAGAAACAACGCGGCGTTGGGGTTCGTTTCGGGGGAAACCCATCAGAAGAAAAGCAAACAGAGCTGGCCGCGTGAGGCAAAGAAAAAGAAAAGCATATCTTACACCTTTGCACAAATGCCGTCACCCTCTTGTGCTTTTCCCGCTTGTATATAAAGTACAAGCCATTCATGGTCATTGTATCCATCATCACTCCACGAAATTCGAACGTTACCCTTTTCGCGGCTAACGCAACACCAAACTTCAGAGTTTTTTTCTCGTCTTTGCCATTTGCATTGTGCTGCCACCCTGTCTCGTAATAGGATCGCGAGCCTGTGTCTCTTCCAAGCGATGACGAGCATTCTCAGTAATGACTACTGCGTCCGCTACGAGGCCTGTCTCGACTTATCTACTTAAACAGGCAACCTACTTGTTAACCTTTTCTACCAGCCGATGTGAGACTAAGCTCTCTATAGCCGTCATACACTCACTACCCACCTTCCCCCCCCCCCCCTTCCCCTTCTCTCTCTCGCTTCCCCTCGCCTGCAAGATATCCAAGGCAAATTACTATTTTTGCCCTGCCGAAAAATGATGGTATTGAATAAAACCTAATAAAGACAAGCCACTCCGAGAGTCCCACATCAAACAAGCACACAAAGAGCGCAAGAGAGACTGTGAATAAAACCAAGCCAGATTTAATCATGCTTTCTTCTACCTTTTAGCTAAGATCAAGCCTGCTACTTGTAAAGTGTGGTCGATGTTCACACAAATGCTGAAATAGTTTGATTTTTTTTTTGCAAGTGTGAACATGCATTAGCGGATTGATCGGTCTAGTCCTATCTGGTTCTAGGCTCCTTCGGTCTAGACTGGAGGAACCGGTGAGTGGAGTCCGGACTGCCCTGGAATTCGGTCTAGACTGGAGGAACTTCGGTCTGGTTCTAGGCTCCTTCGGTCTAGACTGGAGGAACCAGTGAGTGGGACTGGACCGCCCGAGAATTCAGTCTAGACTGGAGGAACCGGTGGGTGGAGACCGGACCGCCCGGGAATTGATCACCCCTACCAAATAAGAAGCACAATTGAAACTTTCTTTTCGGATCATGACACCGAAAAGAAGTTAGGATTTTCATGACATATATTTAGGCATTCAAAAATAACAATTTATTGCAATCGAATTTCTATTCACGGGCTTAAAAGACATAATTTCAATGTTTAAGGTATGCATGATAACCATTATATTTCTAGTTAGATATATTTTTCTGTTTTAGGAAACATATTTAGAATATAAATCCATTTGGTAATGCAAGTTCATTATTTTGTTTATGAAATGCAATTGAATTTCCATTCACGGGCTTAAGCTCAAGACATAATTCCAATGTTTAAGGCACGTATGATAATCATTCTATGTCTAGTTAGATCTATGTTTCTGATTTAGGAAATAGGTTTGGAACAAGATAAATCCATTTGGTAATGTAATTTCATTATTCTATTTAGGAAAAAAAAAAATTAGTCCAAACATAGAAAAGTAAAATGTTTTTTCTTCTCAACTTGCTTTCGCTAATTGGTAGAGGGAAAATGAATGAAAACCCTTAGCTAAAATATTCCCGGGCTCTCCCCCAAAGTCGGACCATCATGAAAGAGTCTAATCGTATGCACATCTCTCAACCTTACCGTTCTCGTTGATGGATGCAGAAACATTTCTGTATGAAAGGGGGAAAATATCAAAATTACGCCTGGACAGAAAAATCCAAGAAAATGGACGTGTTGATTTAACTAAATCTTGATTCTCTCTCGTGGCTGTTGGGAATATCTATTCCTAGAAACTGGATTCGACACTAAATCGAACCCCTAAACTTATGCGGAAGACGAGCCCGGGAAAATCAACATGCATCACCGATCCTAAGGCACATTACAGAATTGAACGTACCTTGTTAGCCACAGATTAAACACCAATGCCGATATGAGGAAGAGAAACTGATCCCGTTCGATCCGATGACGTCAATTTGCTTTGAAAGGAAGATGGGTGTTGCCTCTTGCGCACTGTTCCTTCTTTTGGAATGTTTTTGAGGGAGAGAGGGAGGAGGAACGTTCATAATGCCAAAAGGTGCGTTCCTCCCTCTTTATTTCCCCTTATATACGTCCCCTCCAAAAAGAAATGTGTCCCTTCATCATATTCCTTCATCCATGGACCCTAATCTTGTGGGCCGGGCTTTTAGGCCCAACATGGGCGAATGGACCAACTTAGGCTCATCACCATAATTAATAAAACAATCATCTCTCACTCGCATATGGTAGGCTAAACAAGATCCTCTTTACCTCTCTTCAACATTCATACCGGTGAATAATCCGTGCGACCAACATACTTTGAGAACTCGTTTCTATACATCCGTTAGGAATATATAGCAGCTCATAATGGGCATCACATTCCGAGTAGATTTAGTATGCAGTACCCTAGATCGATCGATTACATTTATATCTCTCTTGATCTAGTTTTAAACAATGAAATATATATATATATATATATATATATATATATATATATTCTATTCACAATTATGATTATCCCAAAGACAGTCATAATTGGTCAACTAGTGAATACAAAACCATAATGTGATTCTCCAAATCTGATCTTCCTCTTTCCTTCAAACTCTCAATTTCAGTTCAACTTGCTTTTCTAGAAATATCCAATTAGATCGAATCATCTCATGACCATTGGCAACATTCTAAGATAGCAAACACTAAATAGAAATCTTGAAAATAAGTAAAAGTCATGAGGGCACTAAATTGAGGAACTCTTTTCCTCAAGAGTCTCAAACGGCATAAAAGTTGAGATCAAACTTTTGCTACTCTTATTGGTCGTCTCATGCATACGTAGTATGAAATACGTATTACGGTATTAACTCATTTCTCATGAAGCGTATGTCTACACCATCAATACCGTACAGATGATAGTTCAGACATACCCAATGTCTAACTTGAGTTCATGTACCTACTCATTCACAAAATTCATCAGAACTCATATCTAGTATCTTAGATAGATAAAGTAAAATATGTGGGGTATTTTACTTTCGGACATAGTAAATATCATGTCCTCATCTTAACACTTAGTTAAGGCGACATATATATTTTAAGCTTGAGCTCTCGATTATCACCTAGATAATAAGTTTAAAAATCGTCTCATCTCTATTTATCATATAGTAAAGAGAGGCGATTACCCGTGTGAGTGGGCTAATCTTATATCTGTCCAACATACTTTCTCAATTTAATGTAATGCACTGAGCATTAAGATGCATAATGATCAAACAAAGATTCATAGGCATTAATGATGAAAACACAAATTCATTAAATGTGAACAACTCATGGAAATTACAATATCCAGTACATTGGACTTTACGCAATCCTAGAGATTTTACATGACCACAAAACACATCTTTAGGTATTGGCTTTGTCATAGGATCCGCTACCATTCTATGCGTAGGTATGTACTGTAAGTTCACATCCTTTCGTGCAACCATATCTTTAACAAAGTTATACTTGGTATCTATATATTTGGTCTTGCCATGATATTTTGGATCTTTGGTGTACGCTATAACTGCTTGGCTATCACAGTTAACCAATAATGGATATGCAGCTTTCTCAATAACACATAAATGATCCAAAAATCTCTTAAGCCAAACTCTTTCTTGTACCGCTGTTGATAATGCCACGAACTTAGCTTCCATCGTGGACAAGGCTATACACGTTTGCTTCTTACTGCTCCATGATATGGCGCCATTGTTCAGTAAGAAAGCAAATCCAGAGGTAGATTTCCTTTCATCTAAATCTCCTCCCCAATCAGCATCAGAATAGCCTTCGAGTCGTAGATCCTTTCCTCGATAACTCATCGTATAATCAGCACTTCCCTTTAGATACCTCAGTATTCTCTTAACGGCTTTCCAATGTGCTTGACCTGGATTGCATTGGTATCTACTCACCATTCCAACTGCAAAACATATGTCAGGTCTTGTACACATTATAGCGTACATCAAGCTCCCAACAGCACTAGCATAAGGAATATATTTCATTTGTTTCTTCTCTTGTGGAGTCCTTGGACACAGTTTATGGCTCAATCATTCACCTTTTACAATAGGAGTATCAATGGGTTTACAATCTTGTATACAAAATCGTTCAAGAACCTTAAGAACCTTATTTATATATGTTTCTTGCGAAAGAGATAACGATCTCTTCGAACGATCTCTTGAAATTTTAACTCCAAGAATGTATGCAGCCTCACCCATATCTTTCATCTCAAAGTTGGAAGACAACCAACTCTTGACAGTATTAACAAACTCCATATTGCTTCCGGCAATTAGTATATCATCAACATATAATGATATGATCACAAATTGATCTTTGGATCTTTTGATATATACACAATGATCCTCATCAATCATTATAAAATCATATGCCATTATGGCATTATGAAAACGTATATACCATTGTCTCGATGACTCCTTTAGGCCGTATATCGATCTCAAAAGTCGACACACATTTTCTTCTTGGCCTTTCATTATGAAATCAACAGGTTGTTCCATATATATGTCTTCCTCTAATTCTCCATTGAGGAAAGCAGTCTTTACATCCATTTAATGTAACTCAAGATCCATGCTAGCCACTATTGCCAGAATAATGCGAATCGAGGTAAATCTCACTACAGGAGAAAATGTTTCTTCATAATCAATTCCTTCCTGTTGATTATACCCCTTCACCACAAGACGAGCCTTATGCCTTTCTATCGAGCCATCAGCTTTTCGCTTTATTTTGAGAACCCACTTGTTCCCAATAGCTTTGCGTCCCTTTGGAAGATCAACCAGTTCCCAAACTTGGTTTGACTTCATTGACTCAATCTCATCTTCCATTGCATTAATCCATTTTTCCTTACTAGGGCAATTCAGAGCTTTATTAATATTTCTTGGCTCATCCTCATCTTGTGGGGTAATGATAAAAGTTTCCCCTTCAATGTCAAAACGTCAACGGGGAACACTTTTGCGACTTGTTCGCCGTATGGGAGATTGTACACTTTGCACATCATTCCCCATTACGCTCCCACTAGGATTAGATAATGATGTTGTCGTCTCATCATGTGGTTGTAATTAAGAATAAGTCAAATTCAATTCATCACTTCTCATATTACTCCCACTTGGACAAACTCCATTAATATCATTATATTGATCCAAGGTTTTAAATAGGGAGTATTCTTCACCTACTTTGCCCTTCTTAGGAAATTCATTCTCTAAGAATGTGACATCCCGTGATTCAAATTCAATTATACTCTCACTTTCCTACTCACCTATGAACACATACCATTTCGAGTATTCGGAGTATCTTATGAAAATACTCTTCTTTCCTCTAGGACCCAATTTTCCAAACTTGTGAGAGGATTCATGAGTATAGGCAACACAACCCCATGGCTTAAGAAAACTTAAGTCCGGTTTCCTACCTGTCCATAACTCATATGGAGTAGAAGCAACTGATTTGGAAGGTACTCGGTTGAGTATATAGGTAGCAGTTAACAATGCATCACTCCAAAAGGTGATAGGTAAGTTAGCATACGCCATCATTGACCTAACCATTTCCAGTAGGGTTTTATTTCTTCTCTCCATAACACCATTTTGTTGAGGAGTATATATAATAGACAACTGTCTTTCTATTCCTTTTTCATCACATAATTTTTGAACTCATCGTATAAATATTCATGACCTCGATCGGATCTTAATACTTTTATTTTCTTGTCTAATTGATTTTCTACCAAGTTCATAAACCTTTTGAAACAACTTAATGCTTCAGATTTATGAGAAATCAATAGACATATCCGAATCGAGTATAATCATCTATAAAAGTGATGAAATAAACAACCACATGCCTTCCTTTCACATTCATTGGACCACAGACGTCAAAATGAATTAAATGCAGATGAAATTTAGCTCTTTTACCTTTTCCAAATGGTTTCCTTGTCGTTTTCCCTACTAGGCAATGCTCACATATGGGCAAATCGACTCTTTCAATATTGCCTAACAAGCCCTCTTTGGCTAATCTATTCATACGTTGTTGGCCAATATGACCAAGTCTAGCATGTCACACATTCACATCATTATCATATGAATTAAGAGACGTGAGAAGGGAATAACAAACATTTACATTAACATAGTCAATATCTAATACAATGAATCAATCCAGAAAATAACCACAACCATAGTAGTTTGTATTCAAATACAAATCTACACCTATATTATGGAAGTTCACATTAAAACCAAACTTAATCAACACTAAAACAGACATTAAATTTCGACGAATCTCCGGAGCATACAACACATCATGTAGGAATAAAGTGCGCCCACCACGTATGTTCAGTTGGCAGGTGCTAATTCCTTTTATTTCAGCTTTGGAGTTATTTCCCACATAGATCCACTTAGTTCCAGTTGGAACTCATCGAAATTCCATGAAGGATTCTCTATCCTTCGCTACATGGTATGTCGCTCCTGAATCTACAGTCCACAGAGGATTAGATTCAGTCAAGAATACATAACTTGACACATATGCAAAGTTCCCAATAGTACAAAGGGTGTGTACCTTCTTTGGCTCGCGACCATCGCGAGCATAGTGACCCCTCTGGTCACAGTTGTAACATTTCACCCTTGAGATATTCTTCACATGATGACGTTTTCCTCTTTTTTGTTGGTTAATTCTTGGTTTCTTGCAAGAAGGACTTGATCCTTTGCTTTCCCACATATTGAACGAATCAATGCGCTTGCGCTTAGAGCTTGAAGCCCCTTATGAGCTTAAAGCAACACAGCAAATATCTGTATCCTGCTCAAATGCCTTGAGGCGATGATCAACTATCTCAAGGTGGCGCACAGCATCCTCAAGATCTTCCATAACATGGTCAAGAGCTTTTAGTGCTTTTTGCTTTTCCAGCACATATTGAATTCTTATATTCAATATTTCATTATTCTTACCGTTCAATTTGTCTTCTTGATCAGCAATTATGTTATTAGTTGCTGAATCCATCGATCTGAACATATCAGACATATATGCACGAAATATTAATGCCTATCACTTATGCATCTATTTTGCACAAACCCATCATATTAATTAATAATTTTAAGTAAGATTTTAGAATCAAAAGGTCACTGTGTTTCCAATCATCCTCCAAAAATCCTATCTTAAAACTATCATTAATATAATTGTCCATGCAAAGTAAATTTTATGAATCTACAAAAACTTCTATGAACTACCCATAACAGTTATCAACAATAGAAAGCAAATAATATCTATCATCCAATAATGATATAATAATAATGCTTTCACATAATACAACTAACATATTAATTGCTACATCAACAACAATCAAGTAGAAAACATAATATAAAATGTCCACAAAGAACACTAAATAAAAACCAGCCATAACATCTAAAACCAAGGCATCATACTATTAATAGGGAAAGCTGCTACTTGGTTCAACTTCTTTTTCTTTTTCTTTGTAAAATTTTCAGGCATTTTCGACAGCCACGGAAAAACAGACGGATATCCCTTAGGATTTCTCCTACGCACATTCATTCCTGGTCTAATCGAAGTTATTCCTTGGGTCGTAGTCTTTGTGGCTCCAACCCGATGATATTCATCTACAAATTCCATTACTAGCTCCTTATATCTAGTAAATCCTTTGACCTCCCATAGGCGATTCAACACTCCTTACCATTCTAGTGGAAGAGTGTTCATAAATAATCGCACCATCTGAATATCTGGCATGGGATAACCGTTCCAAATGACTTCTTGAATTTTGTTGTTGACCTCTATGACATGATCAATTATGTCGTCACTCTCCCATCGATAACCATTCAAATCGGCTATCAACCTTGAAAGCCTTTCCTTTTGTTCATCTGACATTGTGCGCACAGATGCGCGCGGCTTACGGGAGGCATTGTTCCTGCAACAAATGCAGAACAAAAAATGGATTACATATAATCCACATAGACATAATTGAAAAAGAAACACATTCCTTTTTTCTTTTATTTTTGGTCAACAATCAACGGTCAACGGTCAATGGTCAACGCTCAACGGGTTGCCGGGTCGGACCGGTCGGACCGGTCGGGTCGGTCGGTTCATCCGACCGGCACGTGCGCGGCACGCGTGTAGCTAACGTCATGATGACGTCAGCTGGCGTGTGCGAGGCACGCGCCAGCTAGCGCGAACGCGCACATGCGTCGCAGTGCGCATGTCGGTCGCGCGCGCACGAGCGACGCATGCGCCTTCCCCTGCGAATCGGCGCGTGCAACGGTTCGTTCCGGCTGCGCGTGGGGGCGCGTCCGGCGGCCTTTGGCGGCGTTCCACCACTCGTCGCGATCATCTCGACGAGACCTTCCATCCAAAGCCTTCAGAAATGGATTTCGACTTACAAAAACTCGAAAAAATGGATGAACAGTGCTCGGGTGTCGGGATTTTTCAGTCCCGATTGGTGTCGGCCTTTTAATTTCACAAAAAAACGATAAGAAATCATCCATAAATATGAAAGGGGTCGGGAAACACATGAACGAGGCTCTAATACCAATGTTGGGAATATTTATTCCCATAAATTGGATTCGACACTAAATCGAACCCCTAAACTTATACGGAAGACGAGCCCGGGAAAATCAACATGCATCACCGATCTTAAGGCACATCACAGAATTGAACGTACCTTGTTAGCCACAGATTAAACACCAATGCCGATATAAGGAAGAGAAACTAATCCCGTTCAATCCGATGACGTCAATTTGCCTTGAAGGGAAGATGGGCGTCGCCTCTTGCTCACTGTTCTTTCTTTTGGAATGTTTTTTAGGGAGAGAAGGAGGAGGAACGTTCGTAATGCCAAAAGGTGCGTTCCTCCCTCTTTATTTCCCATTATATACATCCCCTCCAAAAAGAAACATGTCCCTTCATCATATTCCTTCATCCATGGGCTCTAATCTTGTGGGCCGGGCTTTTAGGCCCAACATGGGCGGACGGACCAACTTAGGCCCATCACCATAATTAATAAAACCATCAGTGGCGATATCCTATTCGTTAACCGCCTTAATCATCTCGTTGTCTTAGTTTGATGGATCATTTGACTTTTGGAGGATAGGTCTTGCCATCGAGAGCTCTGATAGCTTGGTTACTCTATATATATGGTTCACCCTCATGCGACTAAATCAACTCAAACATGTCATCGGTTATTTGGTATTCAAATTCACTATAATCACGTATTACTCCTTTATGTCTGCTCTATTTCACCCTAATCTCTTATGCGTTGCTTGTGCGTAGTGCTAACCCTCGCTCGCCCCAAATGATCACATATAACCTCCAGATAAGGCTGGTCATGATATTTGCCTATGCTTGTCAAGTAACTATGCCGAGTGTGGGTCCAGCAATATGGCTCGCCAAAATAATTTCTGTCTAATTAGTTTGTACAAAAATTATGAAACTGATTTATTAATAAACGCTATTAGAATCAAAATTTCATTTGTGAAACTGTGGAAAATTTTTGCTATTTCGTCGTATCAAAGCCCAAACAAATACATTACTATTGTCTGTTCCATCTGTCACCACGTTATCTCGTGCCTAGCTACTTTAGCCAAACGCGCAATGAGAATTTATATCTATAGAGCAACTTTCAGGTGGGCCTGATATATCGCCGTCACTTTAAGAGGTGCACATCGTACGGTTGCGCTTTCCTTTACCCAGATTGGAGAGAGGAAAAGTTCCTCTAGCTAAATCTTGAATCGGCGCATAATAAATACCAACATCATCCAGGATCAAATTGAAAGAGTAAAACAAATGAATGCGAGTAGTATCTATATTTATAATCTACCAATCACATGATTGAACGAGGAATAAAGGGAAATATAAAGACACCCCATCTTTCAAAATCGGTGGGGCCTAAAAGGACGAACGTGCTCTTTCTGGTTCAACTTTGGGGAAATGGCTTTGCATTTCTCCAAGTATCTTTGAACGAAGAGACATTTGGTGAAAGTAATAGTGTTTGGATACTCATCTTGGTATACATTTTGTAAAGCAACTTTGAAGTGAAAAGAAAAAGGAAATACAAAAAGAAGAGAAAAACATAAGAGAGGGCGAGCAAGGACAGCTAGGTGAGCTTCACCAAAGTCGACCACAGGTAACCATTGATGGTGACCAAGGGCCACCTTCGAGGTCTCGCAAACCTAGGTGAGGCAATCCTAGGGGTTGCGCAACCTCAACAAGGTGAAGAGACTTTACTAGCGGTCAATCTCATTATTCTAGGATTTGCAATTTAGAGATTTGCAATGTTGGAGCTTCACTGATGACCAATCCCGTAGACCATTCGAGCCCTTTGATTGTTCGCAACCTAGGTGATGGTCGCCTAGGATGCACAACGCTAAGGACGCACAATGCCGAGGTCACATGACTACATTTGAAGGGCCAGATTTGAGTTGCTCGACCTCAACCACACGACTGTAGTAAAGACAATAGCTCTGGCAAGCGGCTAACCGACACACGCAACCCTCAATCTCAAGCTTGACAATGGTGACCTTGACCTAGACCTCACTTGAATGATGAACCAGCAAGCCTAAGGAAAAAGACGATGAATACTATTTTTTGAGGGCAAAAGTGAAAAACATAATTACCGGTGAGGGCAATAATGAAAAGAAAAATAATAATCAAACCTTCACAATAGCATTCCAAAAATACTTAAGAATCAAAGTAGATCCTTGTTGACACCTATTTTTACAAAAAAATCAATCAAAAGAAAAATCACAAAAAAATTAATTAATATATATTTTTTATTTTTATCGAAAAAAAAAAGAAAAGAATATGGTCGGGCCGGGCCGGATCTAGCTTTAGCCCGACCCGTCCCTCCTTTTCTTCTCTCTCATGCGCGCTGGGCCGGCCCAACCTCCTCTCCCCTTCGGCCCAGCCCACGTCCGGTCTTCCCCCTCCTCCAATCTTTGTGCAAACCTGCCGAACCTGCAAAAGAAAGAACAGGGCAGCAGAGGGCAGGAGCAACAGGGGGATCAGTGCGGCAGGCGAGCGGCGTGATCTGCGGGTCGGAGGGTGCAATCTGGCCGGCAAGCTGGCAGCTGCAGAGGCCATGCGCGCTTGCTGGCCGGGCATAAAACCGGAGTATAGACGCTCGAAGAGGAAAAAAAAAGGAAAAAAAAAAGGCCCAAGCCGAGAGCAACCGGGAGAGAAATAGGGGGAGACGAGCCGAAGGGAGAGGGGGAGCTCGAAGGAAACCTCCGCTGCGGTCGGTCATCCGCCCGAAAGCCACCGTCCGTCACAGCCCTTCCTGTGAAACTAGGTAGGTCTCTCGAAGCATTTGTGTCCTGTTTTTCGTGGGGGATGTCGGGCCGGAGCTTGCGGCTGACTAGTGCACGCGAGGTCCGTTCCTACCGATCCTCATGATTGTTCCTGGGTGTTCCGGTATGCTTTATTAGGAACCTAGGTCCGTGTTTAGGTTTGGATTGAAGCAAAAATCCCCTATATCAATAGCGCACGCCAAGTGTTTGTGAAAATGCATAAACGATTCTGAGTTCCTACAAGTGTGTTAAAGTTGGGAGACAGTTGTTCTTTGTTCATATAAATGTGATTAATATGTCCCTAGTAGATCTTGAGTGTTGCTAGTGATGCTGTATTGATGTTCACTCGAATCCGAGCCGTGATGTGAGCTCGTATGCCCCTTTTATTTGCTGCACACCCAATGTTTGACAAAATGTCTCAAAGAAAACTGAGAAACAACTTGCATTCAAACTCGTTCAGATTCGTACTTGGTCATATATATGCGGGACCATGCCTTTGTTTTATGTTTTCGTTATGATCTCATGTGATTCTTGCGAAGTAAATGTGTATCTCTAAGCCGGGGATGTCCAAATCCGAGATTTGTTTCAGCCATCGCCGGAGTTAGATGGCCGGCAATGATTCGGGCCGGTCAAGGCGTTTTGGTGTCGGAAGGGACGCTGGGTGCTTTGGTCATCGTTTTTTTGTTATTGTTCGAATGAGTTTCGGTGAGGAAGCTGTTGGGGAAAAACGATTCCCAGAAAACGGATTCGACACTAAATTGAACCCCTAAAAAGACGAAGCGGAAGCAAGCCCAGAAACAAAAACATGAATCACCGATCAAAAGCACACCACGGGATCGAGCGTACCTTTTATCCACGTACTAAACACCGATGTTGCGATTCGAGGAGGAAACCGGATACTGTTCTTCAAAATCAAATTCTTTTCTTCGCTTAGGGAGAGAAGCGATGTGCAAGTGACGTTGTACTTCAAGGAATATTGTTACGTTGGTTTTGAGGAGAGAGTGAGAGAAGAAAAAGAAAAACTACGTTCGTAACCTTGAAAAAATACGTTCATTTTTCTTTTATATCTTCCCTCGAAGCGTCTCCTCCAAACGACGCGACTCCACAACGTAACATCCCTTCCAAAAAACACAACCTATCATATCTAAACAATGTAACTTTTCACATCACACTTTTTCCTCACCATCATCTCCCACTCGCACATGGTGGGCCAAAACCAACATGGGCGGATGGGCCCTACTGAGGCCTATCAATTGAAAAGTCCATCAACTCCCACTTGACATGGTGGGCCGAACAAAATCATCTTTTCCTCACCGCAACATTCATACTTGGTGAATAGTCCGTGCGACTAGCATACTTGGAGAGCTCGTTGCCATACATCTGTTAGGAATATATAGCAGCTCATAATGGGCATCACTTTCCGAGTAAATTTAGTATGTAGCACCCTAGATCGATCGATCACATTTATATCTCTCTTAATCTCTTTTAAACAATGATATATATATATATATATATATATATATATATATATTGTATTCACAATTATGATTATCCCAAAGATAATCATAATTGATCGACCAGTGAATACAAAACTACAATGTGATTCTCCAAAACCGATCTTCCTCTTTCCTTCAAACTCTCAATTTCAATTCAACTTGCTTTGCTAGAAATGTCCCATTAGATCGAATCAATTCATGACCATTGGCAACATCCTAAGATAGCAAACACTAAATAGAAATCTTGAGAATAAGTAAAAGTCATGAGGGCACGAAATTGAGGAACTCTTTTCCTTAAGAGTCTCATACGGCATGAAAGTTGAGATCAAACTTTTGTCACTCTTATTGGTCGTCTCATGCATACGTAGTATGAAATACGTATTACGATATTAACTCCTTTCCCATGGAGCGTATGTCTGCACCATCGATACCGTACAGATGATAGTTCAGACATACCCAATGTCTAACTTGAGTTCACGTATTTACTCATTCACAAAATTCATCAGAACTCACATCTGGCATCTTAGAAAGATAAAGTAAAACATGTGGGGTATTTTACTTTCGGACATAGTACATATCATGTCCTCATCTTAACATTTAGTTAAGGCGACATATTTATTTTAAGCTTGAGCTCTCTATTATCACTTAGATAATAAGCTTAAAAACCGTCTCATCTTTATTTATCACATAGTAAATAGAGGCGATTACCTGTGTGAGTGGGCTAATCTCTTATCTGTCCGACATACTTTCTCAACATAATATAATGCACTGAGCATTGAGATGCATAAAGATCAAACAAAGATTCATAGGCATTAATGATGAAAAACACAAATTCATTAAATGTGAACAACTCAGGGAAATTACAATATCCAGTACATCAGACTCTACGCAATCCTAGAGATTTTACATGACCACAAAACACATCTCTAGATATTGGCTTTGTCATAGAATCTGCTACCATTCTATGCGTAGATATGTACTGTAAGTTCATATCCTTTCGTGCAACCATATCTTTTACAAAATTATACTTTGTATCTATATGTTTGGTCTTGCCATGATATTTTGGATCTTTGGTGTACGCTATAACTGCTTGGCTATCACAGTTAACTAATAATGGATGTGTAGTTTTTTCAATAACACCTAAATGATCCAAAAATCTCTTAAGCCAAACTCTTTCTTGTACCGCTGCTGATAATGCCACGAACTCAGCTTCCATCGTGGACAAGGCTATACATGTTTGCTTCTTACTGCTCCATGATATGGCACCATTGTTCAGTAAGAAAGCAAATCCAGAGGTAGATTTCTTTTCATCTAAATCTCCTCCCCAATCAGCATCTGTATAGCCTTCAAGTTGCAGATCCTTTCCTTGGTAATTCAGCTTGTAATCAGCAGTTCCCTTCAGATATCTCAGTATTCTTTTAACGGCCTTCCAATGTGCTTGACCTGGATTGGATTAGTATCTACTCACCATTCTAACTGCAAAACATATGTCGGGTCTTGTACACATCATAGCGTACATCAAGCTCCCAACAGCACTAGCATAAGGAACATATTTCATTTGTTCCTTCTCTTGTAGAGTCCTTAGACACAGTCTATGGCTCAATCCTTCACCTTTTGCAATAGGAGTATCAATGGGTTTACAATCTTGCATACAAAATCGTTCAAGAACCTTATTTATGTACGTTTATTGCGAAAGAGATAATGATCTCTTCGAATGATCTCTTGAAATCTTAACTCCAAGGATGTATGCAGCCTCACCCATATCTTTCATCTCAAAGTTGGAAGATAACCAATTCTTAACAATATTAACAAACTCCATATTGCTTCCAGCAATTAGTATGTCATCAACATATAATGATATGATCACAAATTGATCTTTGGATCTTTTGATATATACACAATGATCTTCATCTATCATTGTAAAATCATATGTCATTATCGCATTATGAAATCGTATATACCATTGTCTTGATGACTACTTTAGGCTATATATCGATCTCAAAAGTCAACATACTTTTCCTTCTTGGCCTTCCATAATGAAACCTGTAGGTTGTTCCATTTATATTTCTTCCTCTAATTCTCTATTGAGGAAATCAGTCTTTACATCCATTTGATGTAACTCAAGATCCATACTAGCCATTATTGCCAAAATAATGCGAATCGAGGTAAATCTCACCATAGGAGAAAATGTTTCTTCATAATCAATTCCTTCATGTTGATTATACCCCTTCGCCACAAGGCGAGCCTTATGCCTTTCTATCGAGCCATCAGCTTTACGCTTTATTTTGAGAACCCACTTGTTCCCAATAGCTTTGCGTCCTTTAGGAAGATCAACCAGTTCCCAAACATGATTTGACTTCATTGACTCTATTTCTTTTCTCATTGCATGCATCCATTTTTCCTTACTAGGGCAACTCAGAGCCTCATTTATATTTCTTGGCTCATCCTCATCTTGTGGGGCAATCATAAAAGTTTCCCCTTCAAGGTCAAAACGTCGACGGGGAACACTTTTGCGACTTGTTCGCCGTATAAGAGATTGTACACTTTGCACATCATTCCCCATTATGCTCCCACTAGGATTAGATAATGATGATGTCGTCTCATCTTGTGGTTGTAATTGAGAGTGAGTTGAATCAAAATCATTACCTCTCATGTTACTCCCACTTGGACAAACTCTATTATGTTCATTATCTTGATCCAAGGTTTCAAATAGGGAGTATTCTTCACCTATTTCGCTCTTCTTAAGAAATTCATTCTCTAAGAATGTGACGTCCCGTGATTCGAATTCAATTATACTTCCACTTTTCTGCTCACCTATGAACACATATCCTTTTGAGTGTTCAGAGTATCTTATGAAAATAATATTCTTTCCTCTGGGACCCAATTTCCCAAACTTATGAGATGACTCATGTGTATAGGCAGCACAACCCCATGGCTTAAGAAAACTTAAGTCCGGTTTTCTACCTGTCCATAACTCATATGGAGTGGAAGTAACTGATTTAGAAGGCACCCGGTTCAGTATATAGGCAGCAGTTAATAACGCATCACTCCAAAAAGTGATAGGTAAGTTAGCATATGCCATCATGGACCTAACCATTTCCAATAGGGTTCTGTTTCTTCTTTCCGCAACACCATTTTGTTGAGGAGTATATGGAATAGACAATTGTCTTTCTATTCCTTTTTCATCACATAATTTTCTGAACTCATCAGATAAATATTCTCGACCTCGATCGGATCTTAATACTTTTATTTTCTTGTCTAATTGATTTTCTACCAAGTTCATAAACCTTTTGAAACAACTTAATGCTTCAGATTTATGAGAAATCAAATAGACATATCCGAATCGAGTATAATCATCTATAAAAGTGATGAAATAAATAGCCCCATACCTTCCTCTCACATTCATTGGACCACAGACGTCAAAATGGATTAAATGCATAGGGAATTCAGCTCTTTTACCTTTTCCAAATGGTTTCCTTGTCGTTTTCCCTACCAGGCAATGCTCACATATAGGTAAATCGACTTTTTCAATGTTCCCTAACAAGCCCTCTTTGGTTAGTCTATTCATACGTTGTTGGCCAATATGACCAAGTCTAGCATGCCACACATTCACATCATTATCATATGAATTAAGAGACATGAGAAGGGAAAAACAAACATTTGCATTAACATAGTCAATATCTAATACAATGAAACCATCCAGAAAATAACCACAACCATAGAAATTTGTATCCAAAAACAAATCCACACCTCTATTATGGAAGTTCATATTAAAACCTAGTTTGACCAACAATAAAACAGACACTAAATTTTGACGAATCTCCGGAGCATACAAAACATCATGTAGGAATAAAGTGCGTCCACCACGCATGTTCAGTTGGCAGGTGCCAATTCCTTTCACTTCAGCTCTAGAGTTGTTTCCCACATAGATCCACTTAGTTCCAGTTGGTACTCGTCGAAATTTCACGAAGGATTCTCTATCCTTCGCTATATGGTCTGTCGTTCCTGAATCTACGGTCCACAAAGGATTAGACTCAGTTAAAAATACAGAACTTGACATATAGACAAAGTTCCCAATAGTATAAGGGGTGTGTACCTTTTTTGGCTCGCAACAATTGCGGGCATAATGACCCTTTTGGTTACAGTTGTAACACTTCACCCTTGTCAGCTTCTTCATTCGAGGACGTTTTCCTCTGTCATGTTGGTCAACCTTTGGCTTCTTCCCTGAAGGACCTGCTCCATTGCCTTTCCTTTTATCAAACCAGTTAGGACGTTTGCGCTTGGAGCTCGAAACTCCATGTGAGCTAGAACCAGCATGATAAATTTCAGCTTCTGGCTTAGCCGCCAAGAGGCGGTCCTCTTCCAGTTCAAGATGACGCACAGCATCCTCAAAGGTTTTGATATTTTCATTATGGGTCGGGTGCACCTTCATATGCTCCCAACTCTGAGACAAGGAACGAATCACTGCTTGCACTTGTTGCTCATCAGTCAAGACATAGCCAGCATCCTTCAACTCATTTATCATGTTTGACATCTTTCTAAGGTGTTGCTTCATGGTCTGACCATGAGGCTTTTTATAATAGTCAAACCTAATAGTGAGTTGTCTTAGTCTGGTTACCAAAGTATGACCAAACCTTGCTGCCAATGATTCCCACATATCCTTGGCATTCTCAAAACGCATGAACTCCCGCATGACGTCATTTTCCATGCTACTCAGCAACGTAATGCGAGCAAGGGAGTTCTTTCTTTTCCATGCAGCAAAAGCATCCTTATCTCTCTTATGCTGCGCAGTGTTTCCTTCTTCAGGTTCTATCATGGTCAGGTTAAGAGCTTCTAGTGCCTCTTACTCTTCCTGCACATATTGGATTTTCATGTGCCAGATTTCATAGTTGTCGCCATTGAGCTTTTCACCTTTGTTCAGCTCGGCAACTATGCTCTTTGTGGCTGAAGCCATTGATCTGAACACATTATACATATATGCACGAATAATTAATGCATATCACTTATGCATCTATTTTGCACAAACCCATCATATTAATTAATAATTTTAAGTAAGGTTTCAGAATCAAAAGGTCACTATGTTTACAATCATCCTCCAAAAAATCCTAACTTAAAAATATCATTAATATAATTGTCCATGCAAAATAAATTCTATGAAGCTACCAAAAACTTCTAGAAACTACCCACAGCAGTTAACAACAACAGAAAGCAAATAATATTTGACATCCAACAATGATATAATAATAAAGCTTTCACATAATACAACTTATATATCAGTTGCTACATCAACAATAACCAGGTAGGCAACATTACATAAAATGTCCACAAAGCACACTTAATAAAGACCAGTAAAAAACAACTAACACCACTTCAAAAAGTGAATAGGGAAAGATCCTTTTTTCTTCAATTTCTTGATCTTTTCTTTTGTAACAATAAGGTAATAATCATCTATAAAAGCCATCACAGTACTCCTATATGAAGCGGCTTTGTTGACATCCCATATGCGATCCATAACTCCTTTCCATTCTTGTGGAAGAGTGTTCATGAAAAATCGCACCATCTCAGACTGTGGCATGGGACGATCATTCCATATGACCTTTTGTATCTTCCCGTTGACTTCAAGAACATGATCAATTAAGTCATCACTCTCCCATCGATAATCAGTCAGCTCAGCTATCAACTTAGAAAGCTTTTCCTTTTGTTTATCGGTAATTACGCGAATAGGTGTGCGTAATTGAAGAGAAGCCATTGTTCCTGCAACAAATGCAGAACAAATAAAGGATTACATATAATCCACATAGACTTAATTGGGAAAAAAAGAAACAAATCCTTTTCTTTTTTTTTGGTCAATGGTCGCGGTCAACGGTCAACGGTCGGCCGGTCGGGTTGGTCACCCGGTCGGACCGGTCTCCCGGTCGGGCCGGTCGGATGAACCGACCGGCACGTGCCATGGCTGACATTAGCTGGCACGTGCGTGGCACGCGCTAGGGGCCGAAATGGCACGCTGTTTCGCGCGCGCGTGCATCACACACGCCGTGCCGAAACGGCGCATCCGACGCACCATTTCGCGTGCGCGTGCGTTGCACGCGCTTGGGCGAAACGGCGCGTTTCGCAAGGGGAACCGAGTCGGCGCGTGCATTACACGCGCCGATGACCCCCGTGCGTTTCGGCCGCGTATGGCGGCGCGTCCGGCGGCCTCCGGCGGCAATCCGCGACTCGCTTTTCTCGTATCGACAAGAGCTTCATCCCTGCACTTTCAAAAACGAATTTCGACTTGCACAAAAACACGAAATACGGCGAACAGTAGGCGGGTGTCGGGTTTTTTCCGTCCCCGATCGACCAAAATTGTTTTTTCTCGAATTTTTGACCAAAAATTAATCAAATGCAATAAAAAGCGGTCGGGAAACAAGGACAGGCTCTGATACCAATGTTGGGAAAAAACAATTCCCAGAAAACGGATTCGACACTAAATTGAACCCCTAAAAAGACGAAGCGGAAGCGAGCCCAGAAACAAAACATGAATCACCGATCAAAAGCACACCACGGGATCGAGCGTACCTTTTATCCACAGACTAAACACCGACGTTGCGATTTGAGGAGGAAACCGGATACTGTTCTTCAAAATCAAATTCTTTTCTTCGCTTAGGGAGAGAAGCGATGTGCAAGTGACGTTGTACTTCAAGGAATATTGTTACATTGGTTTTGAGGAGAGAGTGAGAGAAGAAAAAGAAAAACTGCGTTCGTAACCTTGAAAAAATACGTTCATTTTTCTTTTATATCTTCCCTCCAAGTGTCTCCTCTAAACGACGCGACTCCTCAACGTAACATCCCTTCCAAAAGACACAACCTATTGTATCTAAGCAATGTAACTTTTCACATCGCACCTTTTCCTTACCATCAGAAGCATTTTCGGTGAGGCCACGTTTTAGGGATAAGAAGGTTTCGGGCGTGCAGGGGGAGGCAAGCACGTAGAGAAGAAGACTAAAAGAAAAAGAATAAAAAAAAAGGAACAAAGAAAAACCAGAAAATAACAAAACAAAAATTAAAAAAGAAGAGAATAAGAGGAAAACCCAAAAAGAGAAGAAAAGACAGTAGATGGGGGTGTTCGGTGAAAGTGTCAGAAGGGAGGAGGGAAAGAAATAAAAAAAAAAAAAAAAAAAAAAAAAGAAAAAAACCGAAAAAAGAAGAAGAAAAAAAGTAGAAAACTAAAACGGCAAAAGCTGGCCTCGGGAAGGATAGTTGGGCAGAACGTGCAGAGGAAAAGATAACGTGAGGAAAAGATTAAAAAAATAATAATAACAAAAAAGAATCATTAAAAAAGGCTATAATCGGAAAAAAAAAAATGTGTTTTTTTTAATCCAGTTGGGTTGGATCCGGTTTTGGGTTGGGTCCACGGGCCGAATTGGGTTTACCTGGTCTGAACCCATTTTCGTGAAGTATAGAAATATTAAAAATATATTAAAAAAAATTCAAAAATTTTCAAAAAAAAATCAAAAATTTCGAAAAATAATAAAAATTCAAAACTCAGAAAACATTAAAAAATTCGACCTTTTTTTTTTAAAAAAATTAATTTAAAATTTTAAAAGTTAAAAAATTAAAAAAAATTAATTTTTAAAAAATCCGTTTTTTTTTTTTTTTTTTGGAAAATTCGAATGTTCTTTTTTAAAAGAATAGAAAAATCTAAAAAAAAATTAAATCTCCTCAAAAGGTTGAAATTAATCTTTAGAGTAATTTTCTCCTAAAAATAGGAAACCTTTCAATTTAGAATTGTGTTTAAGTTTGATTAAGCCTTTTGGGCTTTACCTTAAGATTTCAATTGTCCATGGGAGCAAATGCCTTTGAATGCATAATATTGATATGTTGATTTTGGCTTCTATCTAATTTAATTAGGATTAGTATTTATCTTTTCTTTGGTGTTGAATTTTTGCTCTTTCATGCAATTTATTTAATCGCTTTTCTTAGTTGCTAATTGTTATTTTAATGATTGTGCACCCGTATGATCACCTCACATGTTAGTGGATAGGTATAAAATCAATCCAACTGCTTGACAAAAATCATTTCTTTTAAAATAAACAAGATTAGGTACCGAAAGGGCACTAATTGATTAATTAGTGTAATCAAATCTTCGATCCTAAACTCTGTGGTTGCGTAGGAAGTGAGGCACACTCTCATGCCTCACTTGGTTTCTAACCGACCCCAATAGGCTAGTGGCGACTCCTTTTATGCAAAATTTTTAAGAATATCAAAACGTCACGCGAGGTATGGGCTTGGGAGAGCTTGCGCCTAATCATGGGTCTTAGGTTCGTCCTTTAGGCAATACCCCTAAACATGTTCCCTCCCTCGAGGATAGGTCGCGACAGCAAAAATCCTTTTTTTTTTTTTTTTGGAAAATTCGAATGTTCTTTTTTAAAAGAATAGAAAAATCTAAAAAAAAAATTAAATCTCCTCAAAAATGTTGAAATTAATCTTTAGAGTAATTTTCTCCTAAAAATAGGAAACCTTTCAATTTAGAATTGTGTTTAAGTTTGATTAAGCCTTTTGGGCTTTACCTTAAGATTTCAATTGTCCATGGGAGCAAATGCCTTTGAATGCATAATATTGATATGTTGATTTTGGCTTCTATCTAATTTAATTAGGATTAGTATTTATCTTTTCTTTGGTGTTGAATTTTTGCTCTTTCATGCAATTTATTTAATCGCTTTTCTTAGTTGCTAATTGTTATTTTAATGATTGTGCACCCGTATGATCACCTCACATGTTAGTGGATAGGTATAAAATCAATCCAGACTGCTTGACAAAAATCATTTCTTTTAAAATGAACAAGATTAGGTACCAAAAGGGCACTAATTGATTAATTAGTGTAATCAAGTCCCCGATCCTAAACTCTCTGGTTGCGTAGGAAGTGAGGCACACTCTCATGCCTCACTTGGTTTCTAGCCGACCCCAATAGGCTAGTGGCGACTCATTTTATGCAAAATTTTTAAGAATATCAAAACGTCACGCGAGGTATGGGCTTGGGAGAGCTTGCGCCTAATCATGGGCCTTAGGTTCGTCCTTTAGGCAATACCCCTAAACCTGTTCCCTCCCCCGAGGGTAGGTCGCGACAATCCCTACTTACTTTCGGCTTTCGGCTTTCTCAATACTAACATTTGGTTAATAGAGTTCGGTGAATACTTATCAAAGACCTTATATTTTCTTCGATGGGCTTTGAATGGAAAAGTTGAATTGGGGTCATAGCCTTCCTTTCCTCTAACGAATGGAAGTAACGCCACGTCTAGAAAGAAAGAGCGCAGCATTGGACCTCTCTCGTATCTCCACATCTTTTTGACTTTTCGTTGACTCCCGTCCCCCGTCCCTCAATTTCTCCCGAATCTGACGGCGGCTCCCAAAATATAATAACACAAAAAAAAAAAGAAGTCAATTCATGTATCGTCGTCACGTCAAGAAATGCAAACAAAAAAAAAGCCAAAAAAAAAAAAAAAAAAAAATGATGCTTTGCTTAAGGAAAGAAAAGTCACTTAGGGCGTGCTTGATAACCATTCTGCTCCTAGGAATAATTTTTGATCAGAAATGATTTTTTTCAATTCTGTTTCTGGGAACAATTTCTGAGTAAAAGAACGCGTTTGGTAACTGTCTAAAATTTATACTCCCGAAATAGAAATGCATTTGGTAAAACTCTTAAATTGTTGGTTTATTTTAAATTGTTAATACTTTTATTATAATTTTCTTTTTCTTTTTCTCTCTTTTTCCTTTTTCTTTTTCTCTTCTTCCTCCTCCTTCTTTGCCGCTGATCGCCGACCACTGCCTTGACTGGCGACCGGTGACCTACTGGGCGAGTTTAGCCAGCTCGCGGAGCCTCGCCAGGCTAGGGCGAGGTCCAGCCAACTCGCCGGAGGCTCGCCTGGCCAAGACAAGCCTCAACCTCGCCAAATCTAAGCAAGGCCAAGCCTTGCGTCGGTTGGTGAGGCTTGGCCTTGCCGGTGGCTAGGCTAGCTTGGCCTCGCTTAGCCCAGCCAAGGCGAGGCGAGCCTCGCCCAGCCACGGAGAGGCTCAGGCTAACAAGCCTTGCCGTGGCTCGGCATGGCCGGGGTCGGCGACACTCCGGCGAGGTCGCCGACCCGAGCCTCACCGGCCATAGCCAAGGCCGGCGACCGGCCAAAGGGAAGAAGGAGAAGAAAGAGGAAAAGAAAAAGAGAAAAAAAAAATAGAAGAAAAGAAAAAAAAAATAGGAATTGATTTTAGGAATTGTTTCCGGGTACAAAAAGTAAGTTTTTTCTACTTCTTGATTCTATTCCATATTTATTCCCGAAAATAAAAAAATAAATTTTTGTTCCCGGGAACAAAAATTTACCAAACACATTTCTATTCTTTTTTTTGTTCCAAGGAATGAAAGAACAAAATCAAACATTATTTGGAGTAAAAACAAACAGGCCCTTAATGCGCGGCGTCTATCTCTAGTCCTATGAAGATATGCGATGCAGGGCATCCCCTACCTGCATATGTTTTGACATTTAGGGTTCATTCATTTCGCTGAACAACACAACGCCTAATGACAAGACGATCATGATTCTCCTCTTGGCAAGATCTCCATCTAAAAGCCAGTGGCTTGGTCCAAAAGAATATCCTAACTAGTATACATACCCATAAACCCCTCATTGGGTTCAATGTCATGTTGAACATCAGACAAGCATAATACCAGAAATCTTATCCCATAAACCAAAAAAATAACTTTTTCACAATATAACTCATCCGTCATTTCTCAAATCATTCATAAATCCTTTCATAAACCAACTCACAAAACAGTTTTACATAACTTCACAATAACTAATATAGCACGCTTTCTAAATATTCATAAATAACCAAAGAGTAGTATGTGCTTGATCCGGCTTTTTATGCAACAATAATGCCATTTCATAATTCATACTAGAAATAATCCATAGTATTTTTGAATATGAGTTCCAAAAATCAAAAGAAGAGAAAAAACAAATAAGTAAAAAACAACGTTGAAATCGAGTATAATGCTACCCCCAACTACAATTTAACTAGGGATAAGTGTTCCAGAAGTCCTAAAACTTGTCACGAAAATGCATTTCAGTCCTAAAACTTGCAAAAAGTGCAAATAAGTCCTAAAACTTGTCAAAATGTTTCATTTGAGTCCTAAAATTGACGCCGTCAGTTTTATTGACGGAAAATGCTGACGTGGCGCTGACGTAGTATTTTAAATAATTTTTTTATTTTCCAGCTGATTTTTTAAAATAATTTTTATTCAATTTTTTTAAAAATTATATTTAAAAACTAAAATTCAAAATTTAAAAACCGTTTAAAAAAAAAAAAAAGGGGAAGAAGAGGCGGCCACCCATCGCCGGAGGGGCCGGCGACCGTTGTCGGCTGCCGCCCGACTAGGGCGAGGCCTGGCCGGCCCCAGGTGAGGGCTGGCGACCCTCGCCTAGCGTGGGTGAGGGCTCCCCGGCCCCCGGAGGGCCGGCAACCCTCGCCCGATGCGGGCGAGGGCGCCCCAGATCTGGGCACGCCGGCCCTCACCTTGGGGCCGGCGACCCTCTCCAACCCCGGGCGAGGCCTCGGCGGCCCTTAACCAGGGCCGGCGGGGCTCGCCCGGATCCGGGCGTTGCCGCGGAGTGTGAGGGCCGCGCGAGTGGCCCGCTCCCGTGCTTCCCTGTGCTCGACACCAGCAGATCCAAGCTAGTTGCCGAGCCGCCAATCACCGCTGTTCCGAGTCCCCTCGTTGGCGACTTCCACCCGCGACCCAGCGACTTCCACGTCTTTGTGCTCGACCAGATCTGGGCGAGCCTCGCCGGCCCCAGGTGATGGCCATCAAGGCCTCGCCTAGGGCTGGCGATGGTCGCCGGCCACCAAGCGAGGGTCGTCGGCCACCAAGCGAGGGTCGGCATGCCCGGATCCGGGCGCCCTCATCCGCGCTAGGCGAGGTTGCCGGCCCCGACCTAGGGCCGGCGAGGCCTCATCTTGGTTGGGCGACCGTCGCCGGCCCCTCCGGCGATGGGCGGCCGCCTCCCCCCGCCCTTTTTTTTTTTTAATAGTTTTTTAAAAAATGAATTTTAGTTTTTATATATATTTTTAAAATTGAATAAAAAAATTTTTAAAAAGCCAGCTGGAAAATAAAAAATAATTTAAAATGCCACGTTAGCATTTTTAACGGAAAATGCTAACGGTGTTAGCTTTAGGACTCAAATGAAACATTTTGACAAGTTTTAGGACTTATTTGCACTTTTTGCAAGTTTTAGAACTAAAATGCATTTTCGTAACAAGTTTTAGGACTTCTGGAACACTTATCCCATTTAACTATACTAAGTTTAAATGCTAACAAAATGTTTCTAGCGCGCCCACAAATTGCTTGTCCAAAGCAACTATTCAAAGCCATTCACAATACTTAGCTTGAGTGTGAAATTTGGTCATGCCGTAACTTTTTTCACCGAACCTCGTTTCAAACATGATTATAGTCAATGGAAAGCATTTTCAATGCATTACAAGAACTCCAACTTGGCTAAACCAAAATCAAGGTGAAAACCATCGAAATTCAGCCCAAAAGCCACTGGTCGTGCACTGTTCACCACTCGTGGCCAACTTCATAATTTTGTTTTAGGCTAATCGTAAATCCAAATCAAGTTCTATAAATTTTATGACTCCACAACACTTTAAATTATCATTTTTTTATGTATGTACGTAGCTCAATGACTTTTTAATGAACTTTAGAGTTCAAAATTCATAAAACCCCAAATTTATGCCCTAACCCAAAATATTACTTTCATTTGACAAACGAAAAGCGTGAACACTTACCGGGAGTTGCCATACGTAATTGAATTGGCTTGGCAACACGTTTCATGATGCAAAACCCTCTCCTTTTTCTTTTCCTTTATTCCTCTTCTCTCTTCTTTCTTTCCTTTCCTTTCCTTTCTTTTTCTCTGCGTGCGTCTTGGCCTCCTGTATAAACTAAAGAGTCCACTTTCTTCTTCTTCTTCTTCTTTTTCTTTTTTTCTTTTCTTTTTCTTCTCTTTTTTTGGTCCTGCCACTATCTTTTGACTTAGTCAAAAGGATCTAAATATTACATTATTAATCGGCTATTCAAGTAAAAAGTAATTTGTGGATCTCCTTTTCAATACATATAATATCATTAATAAACTTATTTGTGACACGCTTCATGTGAGTAATATAGAGCTAGAATGATTCACGATATTAAATCTATAAAGTAATTTTTTTTTTAATTTAGAAATATAAACAATTCGATTCCACTGATTGTAGTGTTTTTTGTCACGCCCCGATCCTCGAACGCGTGCCCATCCCTCACCTGGTCGATTAATAGCGACGTCCCGGGACGCATCGCCGACCCCCGTTCATTTAATATGCGCAAGCGAAGTATAAAGAAAATCCCTGAACAATAAAACATGGGATAGAAAAGTAGTGCCATACTTTCATATTGAAACTCATAACCAAACTTTTATGCAAAATACAAACCATAGTACTTCACCACTATTCACAACTCTTTACTCTAGCTCTATTCACATCAAAAGAGTTCACAAAAGAATATGGGATCTCGGTCTATCCTGGATCGTACTCAAGATCCTCTCGATGCTATCTTCTTCTTCCAAAAATCCTTTTCCTTCTCATATTTCTCCTCCTCGCCTCCTCATCGGGGTCCCGAAATGTTATCCCACAACCGAGATGAGGCTACGTCTCGCCGAGTTCTACCCCACTAAGACTCAATTAGGGCCAATACACTACTCAATTGCTAAGACAAAGACGAGTCGGAGGACTTACCTTAGCCTCGCATTCCACATGCATGTTAGCACGATCACATAGGCATCCAAGCAATCACATCACCGATCGAAGATCGATCAAATCGACCTAGTCGATTTCACACCAACAAGACCACTCACGGTCATTCCCATTCAATCAATCAATTTACAATATCGGACTCAAGCAATGGTCAATCACATTAAATCACACTCGATCGGATCATCTATCAATCGAACCATCTCTCGGTCATTCCTTCCGTCCCATATAACTTCCAATAAGACACTTAGTCACGAGCTCCATTATTTCTCTCGGGCGTTGTTTTCGCCAAAGTGACATAAGTAATGTACGGTCTACGTGCATTCTTTAAGCGCACCGTTTTGCCGATCATCCCCATCACCAAACCACGCCCGTCACGATTCATAGGCAGTCTACGTGCGTTCTTTAAGGCGCCGTTTTCGCAACCGATCTTCCCCATCACCGAACCACGCCGCCACAAATCATAAATCACGGACGTCTACGTGCGTTCTTTAAGGCGCCGTTTCGCACAGTGATATTCCTCCATCACCGAACCACGCCTGTCTCTATTCATAGGCGATCTACGTGCGTTCTTAAGCGCCGTTTTCGCACAAACATCTTCCCCATCACCGAACCACGCCATCATGCTTCGTCTTGATGCATCTCAATGCCAAAGTACTTCCGACTCACTCTCACCATTCCACCTACTTTACAACTCAACAACGCATAAGAATGCTAAATAAACAAACTTGGCCAATGTCCAAACAACAATTCGATCTCAATCAATCCCAATCAATTTAGAAGAAACCCCTAAAATATCATAATTTAATTAATTCCAAGAACGTAGAGCTCAAATAAATAAACGGACTGCGCCACGATGATCAGCACAAGATTTCGGTCGTCGGCCATCTCAGCCTTAATTTCCGAAAAATAATTAATTAAATAATTAATTTCGAAAATTAAATAATAAATATTAGAAATTCAATTTAGCTCAAAATACAGTCCGATTAAATAAACGGACTTCACCACTGTCCTCAGCGTAATATTCTGTCGCTTACCATCACACTTGAATTTTCGGGAAATAAATAATTAAATAATTAATTTCGAAATTAAATATATAATTACCATAAATTCAATTCAGTCAATATAAAGCCTCAATTAAATAAACGGGCTTCACTGTGATCATCGCATAATATTCCAGTCCTTTTGTCTCCAAGTTGAATTTTCGGAAAATAAATAATTATTTAATTTAATTCCGAAAATTAATATTTAAATGCCGAAATTTACTTGGTAGAAATATCAAATCAGCGATAAAGGGTCGAAAAAATTAAGACCTACTACCCTCAATAAATAATGAATTACGCTCTTTTTGCTTAAATATGCATTCAATTTAACTAATTTGCATCAAAATCAACTAATAAACCCTAATCAAAACACCCAAGCAATTAAACACACTAAACAACCAATTAAGATAATTAACCCATTAAGCGAGCGTTAGTATGGTTCCCACCTAATCGCGCGCAATTAGTACTAAAACGACGGGCTCGGCGCGAGGGACAACAAACCCCAAAGCGGGTGTCGGGTCCGGGGCTCGGAAGTGGCCCAAAAGCGGGCCTAAAGCCGCTGGAAACCCACTCGTGGGTGTGCTGTGGTGGCTGGCCGGAGGGCTTCCGGCGGCCAAGGGGGCGAGGGAAGGGTCGGTGGAGGCGAGGGGAGCTCCGGGGAGGTTGGGTGGCGGTTGGGCGGCGAGCGGCGGTGGTTGGAGGCGGAGGGGTTGGTCGCGCGGCACGGGCGGACGGCGGGACGGGCGAGCCGCGCGGGTGGACGCGCAGGCGGCGCGAACGGCGGTGCGGGGCGCACGGGCGGCGTGGGCACGGGCGGCGTGTGGCTGCTCGGCGAGTTGCTGCTGCTATCTTCCTCCGCTTCTGGTTTTCACGAGCAGAAAAACAACAAGAAGAAGAAGAAGGCTCGGTCACGTGGGGGTGGGGGGAAAGGAAGAGAGAGAGAGAAGGAGAGAGAGAAGAAAGAGATAAGAATGAGAGTTTGTCTGGTCAAAAGAAAAAGAGAAGGAGACATTTGGCTTTGGGGGGTGCTCGTACGAAGAAAAGGGGGCAATCCGCACATGGGGAAAGGGAGAGGAGAGAGAGAGGGGAGAGAAAGAAAAAGAAAGAAAGGAAAAAGAAAAAAAGAGAAAAGGGAGTGAGAGAAAAGGATTTTAAACAATCCATTCTTTTCTTTTTCCCTTTCTATTTTCTTTTGGTCTCCGATTTTCCTTCCGATAATTTTTTTTCTTGAAATTTGACTTCGTCAATAAATTGACGGACGATGAGACAAATTCCCAAAATAAGAATTATGACACGCTTAAAATTCGATTCCCGAAATCGAGTTCATTTCGTGGTTAAAATCGACCGAACACGATTTTAGTTCGATCCGACCTATCGAGTAGCTTTTAGGGATTTTACCGCGGTTATATCCCTTAACGGCTTCACCCAATAGATCGGCTAACTCATGAGTGATTAGCTCAGAGAAAAAGGACCATTGGCGCGTCGACGAGTTGCCCATTTCATATATTCGGGACGGGTCGAAAATTTGGGATGTCACATTTTTAGCATTGTGCTTGTGTTAATATAAAAAATGCCTCATGTTAGGAGATTTTCCAAGTCATAGCTGATGTAGGACAACAAGTCCGATATTAGTGAGCGCAATCAATTGAGAAGGAAAGAATATTAATGCAATGCCAAAGCAAGGAATTGCCATTTTCAATTACTCGTTAACTCTATAACTCTATAGGGAAGAAAGAATTACAACGATATAAATAAATTCCCTAAGAGCTCTTCTTCAAAATAGGAAACCTCCAAACAAGACATTGAAACTTTCTTATGACGTTTAATGAAGCCACAAAAATAGGCTATAAGGTATAAATTTGATTTGATTCCTCGAGGGGCAAAAGGTCATACATTGTACGAAAATTAATTTCATATTGAAAAAAGACATATTAGGGAATTTTCTATTTCGATACGTTTTGGTAAATTAGTTTTAGATAAATATACATTAGCAATCATTAAATCTATCCATTTTATTATTTCAGATGTCAAAAAGTATCTTCAATATTTGTTGTTGGACGATAGTGGATTTTTGTTATTTCAAACTTTTTTAGTAGTTATTGGAATGATTATACATATGATAGCTCATCGAATTTGTGAGTTTAAATTTCTAGGTTAATATATTGTAATTAAACTTTTTAGATATCTTTTTTTTCAGGAGATGTTTGGGGTATTTTCACATTTTAACCATTTACTATAGTATTTTACTTTGATTTGTTTTTTTTTTTTTTTTTTTTTTTTTTGTATGCTTTTTACTACATCCATCAAACGTGGGGTTTTATTCCCAGCTTCTGTAGGGTTTTATTACCGTCAACCGCAGGGATTTATTCCCGGCTCCGTAAGGTTTTATTCCCATCAGCCATAGGGTTACGGAAGACATACTTGGATGGAGTGAAATTTCTTTGGCTTAAAATCATTATAAGTGGAATTTGTATTTAAAGGCAAAACTCGCGAATCATCAATGTCGCTTGGCATCTTTTGCCCTCGATAGCTAGTGCACATGCAATGCGGAGCTTTTACCTTGGAAACTGGATAAACGAGTCATCTAGATTTCATGTAAAATTGCATGACCAGGATGGTTTCGTCTCTTTCATCAAAATAATGGAGCCGTCACCTAAGTATATCCCAACTCACTATTAATACCTTGTGAATAGGATAATTAAATGTGCTTTTTAAACACATATTCAATGTGCCCACCTTCAAATATTGAAAAATAAAAAGCAAAGTTCTATTTTTGTTTTTTGCTTTCACTAAAACGAGAGATTAAGAAATTGTCCACGAACCAAGGGCCCTTACTTTCTCTTTAGCTTCCATCTAAATCAATTGATACTTGACGGGGAATCGCTCGCTCCTTTTTTAAGATTTCATCTCTCTTGGAAGGAAAAGATTTGGCGAGGAAAGTTCCTGGCAAGTTCTGGGATTCTCGGAACCGTTGCCCCAATACTTTTCAGTGAGAATCGACACCTGAAAAGCAGGTTTCATTCGCAGGATATAACAAGAGATCGCTCGCTTATAAAACACCCAGAGAGGAAAGTACCTTCCTTCGGCTGAAGCTTGAATTTTTTTTCTGTTTTTTTGGTCGAAAAGTTGAAGCTTGAATTGGCGCGTTACAAGTGAGGACATCACCTACGGACCTACTTCACGAGAAATGAATGGGAGCGATGATTATATTCATCACCTACCCGTTAATTGATTGAAGGAGACATGGGAGATAGGACGTCACCGTGTATTCGGGACGGTGGGACTTAAAGTCTAAGGAATATGATTCTCTTCTTTTGCGAAAGAATGATGGAGCGTCTTCAAGAAACAACGCGGCGTTGGGGTTCGTTTATGGGAAACCCACCAAAAGCAAACAGAGCTGGCCGCGTGACGCAAAGTAAAAAGAAAAGCATATCTTACACCTTCGGAGAAATGCCGTCGCCCTCTTTTTCTGTTCCCGTTTGTATATAAAGTACGTGCAATCCATGGTCATTGTATCCATCATCACTCCACACAAATTCGAACGTTGCACTTTCCCGGGCTAACGCAACACCAAACTTTAGAGTCTCTTGCCTTTCGTCTTGCCATTTGCATTGTGTCACCCTGTCTCGTAATAGGATCACAAGCCTGTGTGTCTCTTCCGAGAAATGACGAGCATTCTCAGCGGGGACTACTGCGTCCAATGCAAGGTCTGTCTCGACTCGCCTACAGTGCGCAAGTTCGCCAAGCAATGGCGTTTGGCATTCGCCACCATCTATTCCTCCCGAGCCATCACTACCTCTGTAAAGAAAACCAAGAAATTCCCTAGAAAATCTCCTTCCTACACTTTGCTTTCGATCCACAATGAGGATCAGAGCACTCGCTGCTATCAACCCACCTCCTTCGAGATTGATCAGTCTCAGCTCACCAAGCTGGTCAAGGAAAAGGACCTCCACCACCTCCAGGAATTCGGCGGGGTCAAGAAAGTTGCCTCAACACTCGAAATTGATGTCTCAGTCGGGATAAGCGGCGACCCGGTTGATCTTTCTCGCAGGCAAAATGCGTTTGGCGTTAACTCATACAAGAAGCCGCCTGCCAAGGGCTTCTTCCACTTCATGTTCGAGGCTTTCAAGGACCTCACAATCATGATTCTTCTTGTCTGTGCTGGGCTTTCGCTCGGGTTTGGGATCAAGAAGAATGGGATCAAGGAAGGCTGGTACGACGGCGGCAGTATATTCGTTGCGGTGGTCCTTGTGATCACGGTGTCAGCCATGAGCAATTACCGGCAGAACAGGCAATTTGAAAAATTATCTCAGGTGAGCGGTAATATTCTCATTGATGTGATAAGGAAGGGTCGGCGGCAGCAGGTTTCCATATTCGAGATCGTCGTCGGAGACGTCATTTGTTTGAAGATTGGCGATCAAGTTCCGGCGGACGGGCTGTTCCTCCAGGGGCACTCCCTGCAGGTATGGACGGCAATTTTTACTGGCTTGACCGCGTTAGATTTGCATATTTACTCATGTTGGTTTCCTCCAGAAATATTTAGTTAAGTAATTAGTCCAAAGAAATGTAGAAATGTATGATATTCTCTTTGATACGGGGCAGTTTGTCATTTTTATAATCTTAGTTCTATGAAAAGTAATGGTTTTAAGTCGTAGTTGTAGTCAGAGTAGAACAAACTTAGTGAAAGAATTTTACCGCAAAAAGTATAGTTAAAATAGAATCAATTTGTTCTTGTGTTACTATTTACTCAGATTTCAGTTTCTTGACTGGAATGCGTCGTATCGTGTCATCCTAGCGTCACTAAATCAAGAGCAACTTTTGTATTGTTAATTTAGGTTGACGAATCAAGCATGACTGGGGAGAGTGATCACGTAGAAGTGAACAGCAATCGTAATCCATTCCTGTTCTCAGGAACAAAGGTTGCTGATGGGTATGCTCAGATGCTCATTACATCAGTCGGTATGAACACGACATGGGGCGAGATGATGAGCTCCATCAGCCGTGACAACAGCGTGCAAACCCCTTTACAAGCTCGGCTCAACAAGCTAACCTCATCGATTGGCAAAGTAGGCTTGGCAGTTGCATTCCTGGTTCTCATAGTCCTACTGATTCGCTATTTCACGGGAAACACACAGGATGAGAACAGTAGCCAGGAATTCATTGCCGGCCAAACGACAGGTGACGATATCATAAACTCCCTGGTGGGCATCATTGCAGCTGCTGTGACAATCGTGGTGGTCGCAATTCCTGAAGGCTTGCCACTCGCGGTAACCCTAACTCTCGCCTATTCGATGAAGAGGATGATGGCAGATCAGGCGATGGTAAGGAAGCTGTCAGCCTGCGAGACGATGGGGTCAGCCACCACTATTTGCACTGACAAGACCGGCACTCTGACAATGAACCAGATGAAGGTGACGAAATTCTGGGTTGGCAAAAACTCTGTGGCAGAAAACGCATACTCCTCTGCCTCCAAGTATGTCCTGGATTTTATTCAGGAGGGGGTCACTTTGAACACCATGGGTTGCGTCTATAAGCCGTCTTTGGGATCGGAGTACGAGTTCTCCGGCAGTCCCACTGAGAAAGCGATTCTTTCCTGGGCAGTTTCACAATTAAGCATGGACATGGAGGAAATAAAGAAGAGATGTGAAGTCATCCAAGTTGAAGCCTTCAATTCGTTGAAGAAGAGAAGTGGTGTCCTAATAAAGAAGAGCGTGGATGACTCATTCCATGTGCACTGGAAAGGAGCGGCAGAGATGGTCTTGGCAATGTGCTCGAGCTTCTACGACGGGTCTGGGATAGAGAAAGATTTGGACAAAGATGAAAGGATGAAATTCGAGCAGATTATCCAGGGCATGGCGGCGAGCAGCCTCAGGTGCATCGCTTTTGCTCATAAACAAGTCTCCGAGGAAGTGACCAAAGAAAAAGAAGACGGGAAGAAGATCCAAGAGGATGGCCTAACATTGCTAGGACTTGTTGGTATTAAGGACCCATGCCGTCCTGGTGTGAGGACCGCGGTCCAAGCTTGTCAAGACGCAGGAGTGAACATCAAGATGATAACAGGAGACAACATCTTCACTGCCAAGGCCGTTGCCACTGAGTGTGGGATTCTTAGGCCCGGGGACGACGCCTTCAATGGAGCCATCATGGAAGGAGCTGAGTTCCGCAACTACACACCTGTGGAGAGGCTTCAAAGAGTCGAGAAAATCCGGGTCATGGCAAGATCCTCACCTTTCGATAAGCTCCTGATGGTTCAATGCCTGAAGCAGAAAGGCCATGTGGTTGCTGTCACTGGGGACGGCACGAATGATGCACCGGCCCTCAAGGAAGCTGACATCGGGCTCTCGATGGGCATCCAAGGCACTGAGGTCGCCAAAGAGAGCTCAGACATTGTCATCCTTGACGACAACTTCGCCTCTGTGGTGACGGTGCTGCATTGGGGTCGATGCGTCTACACTAACATCCAAAAGTTCATCCAGTTCCAGCTCACGGTGAATGTCGCAGCCCTCGTGATCAACTTTGTGGCTGCAGTCTCCTCCGGCCATGTCCCTCTAACGGCGGTCCAGCTCTTATGGGTGAACTTGATCATGGACACACTCGGCGCCCTCGCCCTGGCCACCGAGAGGCCTACCAGGGAGCTCATGGAGAAACCCCCCGTGGGCCGAACCAAGCCACTCATAACCAACGTCATGTGGAGGAATGTTATAGCACAAGCAACGTACCAAACGGCCATCCTCCTCACTTTGCAATTCAAGGGCGGATCGATCTTCGGGGTCAACGAGGTAGCAAAGCGGACATTGATATTCAACGCCTTCGTCCTGTGCCAGGTTTTCAATGAGTTCAACGCGAGGAAGCTTGAGAAGAAGAATGTGTTCGAGGGCATTCACAAGAACAAGCTGTTCCTCGGGATCATCTTCATGACGGTGGTCCTCCAGGTGGTGATGGTCGAGTTCTTAAAGCGGTTCGCTGACACGGAGCGATTGAGCTGGGGCCAGTGGGGTGCGTGTGTCGGAATTGCGGCTGCATCTTGGCCTATAAGTTGGGTCGTCAAGTGCATCCCGGTAACACCAATCTTCTGCTACTTGGGATCCAAAAGCAAGGAGCTTGTGAGGAAAATCATGCACAGAAACCAGTAGAAACGCTACTTGGCCCTAACTCAAAGCTTTCCATTGTACAGGAGGTATATTGAATTCGTCATTGATGCTGTGTGATTTTTTTTTCTCTGCCCAGTAAATGAGGAATGCGTAATCAATGATGTAATATATTCGATTGAAAGAAAGTGTTCATTGAGAAATAAGGAATGAGTAATCAATCGATCTTTCGGCACGGGTCAAAAGACCGAGCTTGGCTTATCTGGGCTTAGTATGCTGGCGCAGTCTTCTAAAAGGAACTGACTCGAATCAAATTAAAGCGCTTCAAAACAATGCCCAATACTATTCTTTTATATTTCAGATTTTGTGCATTAACATTTTGTTTTCATGTTATGCTAGGAAATAAGAGATTTGCCTTGAATTATAAGCGAATTATGTCGTGGAGTGCCGTCGGCTTGTTGCGTCTCTGGCCCCATCAGTCTCCGACAGAGATTGCAACTTCAAATATGAGCGTGAAGAGTGACGAATTCCGTGAGACGAGCAAATCGGTATGAATTACAGACGTAGGCGATGTCAATTCAAGGGGGCCCTTATTCTCAGAGTTTGGAATGTAGACATGACAAATTATGGGCGAGCCAAATCGTGCATATATAGGCGCCTTGGCCCTCAACACCGAGCGACCGACTGATGGGCTCATGCAAAAGCATCCCGCGGCTTGGAACCGATCCACTTATAGTCAAGATCATGCGAAGGAAATCTGGTAGCCCAAGCATTGTGAAGCCCCGAACCCCGAGCGCATAAACATCCCTCGACGGTTAATTAAAAATGCTACGTCCCAGGACGTGTCGCCGACCCATTCTTTTTATCTAAGCGAATTAACTAAACACCCAATCAATCAACAAAACATGGATAGTAAAACACAACAAACAATTTCTAGAAGCCTCACCTTTATTTATCCACTTGTTAACCCAAGAAGTTTAACATTTACATGCCTAAAACAAAATGCAACTCCTACACAACCTATGAGCAAAAAGGGTCAGAAAGGTCAGGGTTAACTTTAGCTTCACTGATGGCAAGGCCAGCCAAAAAGTGTCACATCTCGCGCCCACCACAACAGCACCTAGTAGTTTCCCCACGCTATAGCCCTAAAAATAGTTAACAACAGCAAGGTGATAAAATCTCAGCAAGTCAACTTCCTAAATCTCGATTAAGAAGCTAATTCACCTTGGAGATAGCTTAAACATGCAACGGCATACAATCTTACCTCGCATTGGCATACCCTTGCATATTAGTACACCTCACATGGCAATATTAATGCAACACACATAAATGATAATCAGAACATAATCCATAATAGCCAAGCGCACTGTCAAACATAAGTGTTCCAATTATACGACCCATCGGGCCATGGCTAACACAAGAGTTGGCGGTCTTCCGACGTGACCGGGCATCGTCTCGCCCCATCAGGCACAACATCATCTAGAACCCCCACCTAGATGGCATTCCATAAAGGAGTATCGATCCGGCCTCAACCGCGATTCGACATTTGGACCCTCGCCGAACATTCGATAAAAATTGGGCATCGCCCCCAAACTTCTGTTGGGTGACGGATTCGATTAAATCACCACTCAAGCACATCAACAATCAAGCCAATTTTTATTGTCATTAACCAAGAAAGCAATAGGTCATTTTCAAATAATTAACTTTGGCAATTTTTCACATTTAAAAATCCCAATGAAATATTCGTACGTGGTCACATATTTGAAATCAACCCGTTAAACTTTGCATAATTTTATTTTAAAACCCCATTATTTTATTTAGCATGTAAAATTTGGCATTCAAACCTGACACCTCATATTTTTCTATTTTCTTGCCTATAAAACCCTTTTCGAAAATAATAAATAAAATTCATAATTGGGCAATCAATAACATAACATCACATGTGCAAACAATCGGAATTACACACAATCTCATCCGGAAAAATGGGTATAAAATTCTACTTAACGACTAATCTATCATTAATTACACTAATCGCGATTAATTAAGCTAATCGCGATTAATTATGCTAATTACAATTAATTAGGATAATTATAATTAATTAAACTAAACTCGATTAATTAGCCTAACTAAAATGAAGAGAATTAGATACCGAAATGGCACTAATTGATTAATTAGTATAATCAAGTCCCCAAATTTAGATTCTCTCATTGCGTAGGAAGTGAGGTATACTCCCATACCTCACTTGAAATCTAGTTGACCCCATAGGCTAGTGGCGACTCATTCTTTAAAAAAAAATTCATACCTTCAATTTGAACATCCAATGTCATGCAAGGTATAGACTTGGGAGAACCCATGCGATCATGAGCCATAGGCCCAATCTTTAGACAATACCTTTAAACATATTCCCTCCCCCCGAGGTGTGGGTCGTGACACATGTATATGAAGTACATGCAATCCATGGTCATTATATATGTTCTGGAAAGTGAGCAATCGAATAATAAAATAAATAGATTAAGAAAATAAATCAAATATTAGATTTACGTGATTTTGTCATAATGACTTACGTCCACAGAATGAGTAGCAGCAAATTCTATTATAGATCAAGCAATACAACGGAGGTTATACACTCGAGTCACTTAAACACTTTTGGTGTTTCTCAACTCCCAATTACATCTAATAACATATGCAGTATTTAGTCACGCAATTCTTTGCGAAATAATCTCTTAAACTTGCAAAAGTATTAAACAAATCTCAACATAAGATTTAATGACTACAAATACTAATCTTTCTTGGATGTAATTCATGAACAATAATCCACATCAAGTACTCACTTGGAAATGGCACTTTGATATTTCAAATTAGCCAAATTACCAAAGTTTTCTTTTTAGGCTAAAAGCCGAGACATAATTTTAACAATTTCCACCCTGGCTCAACATTAAAGCCCAGTTACAATTGCTTTTTAAAATCCAAACTTTGGTATAATCTCCCATAACCCCATATGAGCTCAACCACTATAGACATATTTCGATTCTAAGCATCGCTTAAACTTCACTATAACCGTAGACCTCATTAAAACACCAATTTTACATCCACTTTTAATTACTGCACAATGATTTTTCAACACAACCTTCTCAACTATAGATGTAAAACCACTTTTGCATCCATATATTTTAATAGATCGACATAGATCTTGTTAAACTCAACAGTTATAACAACTGTTGACTCTATAGGCTTAATCTCATTATAAGTATTATCTCCATCGATTATCACACTAGTACTTTCTACTTCAAGTGTTTCTAGTTGTAGCTCCACCTTAAACAAAACACTATTCAGATTCATATAAGCACTACCACAAACACTCATATTTAGAAATATTGTAGATTTGTCAAATCTACCTTTTCTGCAGATAATGAATGATAAATTCTAATTCACAACATAGCATTGGCTCTCATCCTCCTTGCATATCTTTTGACTATTCGCGGACTCCCCATCCCTTGCCCGTCAAATTAAGTCAATCGTGGGCTTTCCTAGAAACGCGTTTACCCCATGCGTGCCTCAATTTCACTATAACCCTAGTATGCACTCACAAAATATCTTGCATTGGTCCACAATCAACCGTTGTTTTGCATTGAATCTCTCCTCTGCATGAGTCTTTCGGGTTGTCCTTTCTTGGAAACCGTTAGCAACTTCCGTGTCCCGCAATCACGCGGTAGCCTATGAAGCACGAACACATGGTTTCGGACACGTGGTAGCCTATGAAGCAACTTTCTGGAACCTTATGTGTCTTGTCGGACACGTGTTGGGGTGTTCGACATGCTCCCGACATGCTCCAACATGTTTGGACACGCTCGGACACACGGTCAACACATGTCGAAAAGTCAACTATTCTCGACACGCTTTGACTCGCGTGTCCGAATTGCAAGAGACTAGGTTTCTGGAGTGGGTCTGCAAGTGTGAAGGGAGAGTGAATCGTTGTAGAAGGTGATGGAGGGTGGAGACGAGGGCGAGGGAGAGGAAACAAGGTTGCGGAGGTGAGGCCACAGTGGTGAGGCTGTGACTGTAAGAGAGGGCTCGAGGAAGAGAGAAAGAGGCGACGCAACTGCAACACCGCGATGGAGGGAGGGCCAAAGGCAAGGCAACAAGTGATTGTGATGAGGCAACCAAGAGAGAATACAGATTGAGAGGAAGAGGATCATGCAATGAGGAGGAGGGAGCGGCCAGCGTTTTCTGGGGGTTTCCAAGGTTGCTCTTCTTGCTTTAGGAAGAAGAGTAGAAAAAAGATTAAGAATGGGGATGCCGTGCAAGGAGGAGGAGCCTAGAAGGAGGAGGAGATGGCTAGGGTTTAGGTTTCCAAGGAAGGGCAGAAAAAAAAATGCGGGTGCCGTGGAGGAGGAGGTGGCTAGGGTTTGGGTTTCCAAAGAGGGCAAAAAAAAGATTAAACAATGGGGTATCGTGCAAGGAGGAGGAACCTAGGAGGAAAAGTAGGTGACTAGGGTTTGGGTTTTCAAGGAAGAGCGGAAAAAAATAATGGTGCCGTGAAGAGCATAAAATAATTTAAAATGGGTATGTCCGTCCAATTTGACGGGATTTGTCTTTTTCTTCTCTTCTTTTTTTGGAGGGGGGAGGATGGAGGGTGGAGGGTAATTTCAAGAAAGGAGATGAACAATGTTGAATAATGATAAATGCTGGTCACTGTAAAAAATCATAAATTTATTGACTCTACTGTTTAGTTTTGAAATAATTATATGTATATATAAAAATATATATTTATTAAATAACGTGTTCTAACATATCAAATGTTTTTATTTTTTTATAAATTATGTGTCAACGTATAGTGTCGCGTGTCCGTATCAGTTCTATATACCCAACTCACCGCTTAACCCATGCGTGGGTATTTTCTCAGACATCATTCCGCAAACTCCAAGATTGCTTTTTTCGTTGCTTTCACAAAACAATCAGAGTTTCTCTCTGTCGGCCCTATCTGTACATCTCTTCCCATTGCTGAGGAGTGGTTACTCCTTCCGCTCCTAGGCCACCTCGAATCGCCCGAGCAATGGCCTCAGCGAGGCGAAGAAGATATCCTTCCCACACTTCGATTTCAATCCACGATCAACCCAGCTCCTTCGGGATTAATCAGTCAGAGCTCACAAGTCTGGTCAATGAGAAGGACCTCGGCGACCTCCAGAGAAAATACGGCAGAAGGGGAATCGCCCGCGCCCTTAATACTGATGCCTTGAGAGGAATCAGCGGCGAACCGGATGACGTCACTCGCAGGCAAAACGCATTCGGTGTCAACACATTCAAGCGGCCCGCCAAGGGCTTCTTCCACTTTTTGCTCGAGGCTTTCAAGGACCTCACGCACCTGACTCTTCTTGTTTGCGCTGGGCTTTTGCCCGGGCTCGCGATCAAGGAGAGCGGGCTCAGGGAAGGCTGGTACAGCGGCGGGAGCTCGTTCTTCTCAGTTTTCCTCGTGATTTTGGTGTCCGCCGTGTGCAAATATCAGCAGAACCGGCAGTTTGATAAATTGTATGGGGCTAGCGGTAATATTCTCTTCGATGTGATAAGAAAGGGCCGGCGGCAGCAAGCGTCCAGATCCAATATCGTCGTCGGAGATGTCGTTTGTCTGTGGCCAGGCAATCAAGTCCCGGCAGACGGTCTGTACATCATTGGGCGCCGCTTGTGGGTATGGACAAGAACTTGTACTGTTTTGATCGCATTAGTTTCGCATATTAACTCATGTTAGTTTCCTCTAGAAATATATAGTATTAGTATTACCAAGTTCGAGCCCAGGTTGATTAATTAGTTTAGTAATTCGTACAAAGAAATGTAAAAGCGTATGATATTCTGTTTGATACTGCACAGTCATTTTCATAATTTTAATTCTATGAAAAAGAGGAAAGTAAGGGTTTTAATTCGTAACTCCAGTCGTAGGAGAACAACTTTGTTAAAAAAATTTACTGGAAAAAGTATGCTTAAACATAATCCCTTTCTTCTCGGGTTAATATTTATTCAGGTTTCATTTTCTTTGTTTCAACTTGAGACTCCGCATTCTAGCGTCCCTAAATCATGTGCAACGTTTGTATCATCAATTTAGGTTGATGAATCGAGCATGACTGGGGAGAGTGATTGCATAGAAGAGAAGAACGATCAGAATCCATTCCTGTTCTCTGGAACAAAGGTCGTTGGTGGGGATGCTCGGATGCTGGTCACAACGGTTGGGATGAATACGAAGGGCGGCCAGATGATGAGTTCAATCAACCACGACAGCAGCGAGGAGACCCCTTTACAGGCTCGGCTCAACAAGCTCACCTCGTCGATCAGCAAAGTCAGCTTGGTGGTCAATTTTCTGGTTCTTGTGGTCCTGCAAATTCACTACTTCATGGGAAAAAAACAGGACGCGAACAGGAAACAGGAATTTGTTCCAGGGCAAACGATGGGTGACAACATCATGAACTCTGTGGGGGGAAAAATTGCAGCCACAGTGACAATCATAACTGTCATGATTCCCGAAGGATTGCCTATCGCGGTAACACTCATTCTTGCTTATTCAATGAAGAGAATGATAAGGGATAAAGTGATGGTGAGGAAGCTTTGGGCCTGCGAGACAATGGGGTCGGCCACCACTATTTGCATCGACAAGACCGGCACTCTCACGATGAACGAGATGAAAGTGAAGAAATTCTGGGTTGGCCGAATGTCCGTGGCAGAAAATGGGTGCTTCCCTGTCTCCAAGTTTGTCCTGGATTTGATTAGGGACGCAGTTGCTTTGAACACCAAGGGCAGCGTCTATAAGCCATCTTCAGAATCGGTGTACAAGTTCTCTGGTAGTCCCACTGAGAAAGCGATTCTTTCCTGGGCAGTTTCCCAATTAAGCATTGACATGGAGGAGAAAAAGGAGAGATGTGAAGTCATCCGAGTCGAAGCCTTCAACTCGCAAAAGAAGACAAGCGGTGTCCTAATAAAGAAGAGCATAGATGACACATTTCATGTGCACTTGAAAGGAGCGGCAAAGATGATCTTGGTGATGTGCTCAAGCTTCTACAACTGGTTGGGGAAGAAGGAAAATTTGGACGAAGGTAAAAGGATGAGATTCAAGGAGATTATCCACGAGATGAGGGTGAGCGGCCTCAGGTGCATTGCTTTTGCTCATAAACAAGTCTGCGCAGAAGCAGCCAAAGAAATAGAAGACTGGAAAACGATCCGAGAGGACAGCCTGACATTACTAGGACTCGTTGGTATCAAGGAACTGTGCCGTCCTGGTGTGGAGACCGCGGTACAAGCTTTTCAGGATGCGGGAGTGAACATCAAGATGATAACAGGAGACGGCATCGTCCCTGCTAAGGCCATCGCCACGGAGTGCGGGATTATCAGGTCTGAGAAACGTCCCTCCAAAAGTGTCATCTTGAAAGGGAATGATTTCCGCAAGTGCATGACTATGAGGCCTGGGATGCTAGACAAAATCGAGGTCATGACGAGATCCTCGTCTCTCAATAAGCTCCTCATGGTTCAATCCCTGAAGAAAAAAGGCCATGTGGTCGCCTTCGTAGGGGACGGCATAAACGATGCACAGGCCCTCAAGGAAGCCCACATCGGGGTCTCGATGGGCATCCAAGGCATTGAGGTTGCCGAAGAGAGCTCAGACATTGTCATCCACAGTGACAACTTCTTCTCTGTGGCGGAGGTGCTGCGTTGGGGTCGATGCATCTATGATAACATCCAGAAGTTCATCCAGTTCAAGCTCACAGTAAACGTCGCGGCCCTTTTGATCAACTTTGTGGCCGCAATCTCCTCCCGTGACGTCCCTTTGACAGCCATCCAGCTTTTATGGGTGAACCTGATTGTGGACACGCTTGGCGCCTTCGCTCTGTCCACAGACCTGTCCACAGAGCAGACCAGGGAGGTCATGAAAAAGCCCCCCGTGGGCTGGACCGTGCCACTCATAACAAACGTCATGTGGAGGAATCTGGTGGGACAAGCAATTTACCAAGTGGCTGTCCTCCTCACTCTACAATTCAAGGGCGAATCGATCTTCGGCGTGGACGAGGCGGTGAAGCGGACGCTGATATTTAACGTGTTTGTCCTGTGCCAAGTCTTCAACGAGTTCAATGCGAGGAAGCTTGCGAAGAAGAACATATTTGAGGGCATTCACAAGAACAAGCTGTTCCTAGGGATCATCTTCATGACGGTGGTCCTCCAGGTGGGGATGGTTGAGTTCCTGAAGCAGTTCGCGGTCACGAAGCGGTTGAGCTGGGGACAATGGGGTGCATGTGTCGGGATCGCAGCCATGTCTTGGCCTATTGCTTGGGTTGTCAAGTGCATTCCGGTCCCGCGTACGCCAATCTTACAGCTAGTTAAGAAAATTATGCACAGAGAGCAGTTTATTAGGCTCAGGAACGCCAATTGTTTTTAACTCAATTCTTCTTAATGTACCGGTGTATTGAATTTCTCTTGACGCAACGTGAATTTTTTTTTTTTTTTTTTTTTTGGGGTCCTTTGACCTAGAAAAATGAAAAGAATGTGCAATGAATCGATGTAATTTTTCCAATTCAAAGAAAGCATTCATTCAGAAAATAAGAAATGAGATGAGAGACTTTAATATAGCCAAGAACGTGAAGAATGAAATTGTGAGAAAAATGCGGCAGCACAAATAGAATGAATTGGTACGAATTTTGTTCTTCGCTACATCCCTCGATGCCATTGTAACCATAGTTAATCCGTTACACAATTGACCTCACCCTCTACTTCAGCTCAAGCAATATGAAGATATTGTCTCTATTGGAAAAAAAAGTCAGCAAAAAAATTGACTAACCTTTTGATGCGCAGTAAAAGCGATTACCCAGGAATATACATAAGATTACAAGCACGCAATAAACGAATCTATAACTTTACAATAGTCCGAATACAATCGCGAAAAAAATAATCTCATTTTATAGCATTAATGTCAATTGTCTTCTCAAAGTAGAAACGGAAGCCTTTTGAGAGTAGAATCATTCTCTTTTCTGAACCTTCTTTTTAATCTCATATATCTCATATATATATAATTATGCAAAAGTTATTTTATCACTTCCCTCGAAAGATAACCGGTCACACGTTTTTAAAAGGTGCCTCTTAGACACACATCACTGCCCCTCGGACACACCCACCTAAATTTTGCATTTTTACTTAGTACTTAATCGCTTAGAAAATTAAGGATGAATCTTTAGTCCCTAGTAGAAATAATTTGTATCGCATGTAGACATTGGGAACATTAGCATCACTAGTACTAACCGATGAATTTTTTGAGTTTTTTTCTAAAAAATTAGTATTAAAGTTATTATTATTTTGTTTTTATTTCCATTTTAAAAAAATAAAAGAAAAAGAAGAAGCAAGAAAAAGAAAAAGAGAGAGAGAATGCAAATAGGGCCGGGCCAGATCTGGGCCTGTCCGGCCCCCTTTCCTTTCCCTTTTTTCTTTTTCCCCGCAGCCAGCCCACTTATCTTTTCTTTCCCATGGGGCCCACCTCTTTTTCATTTTTCTTTCTTCTTTCTTTCCCCACGGGCCGGGCCACCTCTTTTCTTCCTCAGCCCAGCCCGTTCGTTCCCCTTCTTTCCCCTCTCCAGCTCGCCTTGGCCGCTGCCTTCGCGGCAAACAGGGAGAAGGGACGTTGGTACAGCGTACAGAGGACAGCAGCGTGGAGGGCGTCGCGCGCGACGCTGGTGAAAGGGAATGTCGTGCGGTACGGTCTGAGCTGGCACGGTCCTGGCGAGAGGCGAAGAGATACAGGGGCGTTTGAAAAGAGGGAGGAGCATTCTGTTCTTCGGGGAGTTCGCTTTTGGCCGAGAGAGGGGGGAGAGATCGGAGAACTCGGGAGAGTTTTGAGCGAGTGAGAGGGAGAGAACCAGAGAGTGAGGGAGCTCGAGAGGGTGGTCGACCGTCGCCAGAGTCCGTTCGTCAGCCACCGTCCGCCGCAGCGCTCCCCTATGAACCAGGTAGGTCTTGTGCTTAGCTTTTTGATTTGTGTCGAGTTGCGTCGCTTTCCCGAGGATCTCGCTTCGAGAAGACCGCGGGACGGCCAGCCATGCTCGATTCATTTCGAGTTCACCCTCCCGTCGCCGCTACCGAAGCCGAGTAGGGATCTCCTCATTTTAAACGCCCGTCCCCGTGAACCCCTGTTACTCCGCCCTATTTTGCTAGTATAGGACGCTGAGTTTTGTTCCTCCTGTTAGTCACACGCGTGCTGGGCTTCTGCGGGCTAATGTGGTTGATTTCGAATGCCCCTTTGATGATTTTTTAAAGTTTGGCGCTGAGTCCGAGTGCAAGAAGGGTTGATATCGTTCCTCCGGTCCATGCCCACCACATGTTCGACGATATTTCTAAGCCAGCCCAGGCGCTTGCATTACCGATTCCCATATGTTCTTGAACGCGTATAAGTAGGCTTTCCATGTTATGAACCTTTTGTTGCTTGCTAATTGTCGTTTGCATCATCGGGCCAGGTCTGGGCATACATTCGCTGCGTTTTGTCTCCCGTTGGTTTCCTGGGGGTGGTGGCTGTAAGTGGTGCGCGGCTCGGGGAGGCCGGCGATGATGTCACGAGGTGATGGTGGCGGCAAGCGACGATCTCAGCCGCTGCTTTGTTTATAGTGCTCGGCGATGGAGGCTTTGGGAGGAGGGGCTAGTTTCGGGCGTGGGATTAAACCATCGAAGAAGGAGAAGAAGTGGGGCAGAAGAGGACGAAATAGGGAAAATATAAAAAAAAAATAATTTAAATATTAATATTAATATAAAAACGAAAAAAAACAAAAAAAAAAAATGTTTTAAGAAATAGATTTTGTCTATTTAGGTTAAATTCGGATTGTCGGATAGGGTCAACAGGCCGGATCGGGTTTACGGGCCTGAACCCGTTATCCCGAATATAATAATATTAAATATTAAATATATATTAAAAAATTCAAAATTCAAAAATTTTCAGAAAACAAATGAAAAAAAGAAAAAAATTCAAAAACTTTCCGAAAATTCAAAAGCTTTCAGAAAACATTAAAAAAAAAATTCAAAAACTTTCCGAAAATTCAAAAACTTTCAGAAAATATTAAAAAATTCAAAAAATTAAAAATAAGGAAATGACTCGAATCAAATTAAAGCGCTTCAAACCAAAGCCCACAACTTTCAGATTTTGTGCATAATACTGCGCATTAACATTTTGTTTTTATGCTACCCTTAGGAAATAAGAGAATTGGCTTAAATAATAGGCAAATCACGTCAAGCAGTGCTGTCGGCTTGTTGCATCTTCGACCTCGTCAGTGTCTGACTAAGCATGCGTCTTCATAACGTGTATTGGTATGAATTACGGACATTGACTATGTCAAGGCAACGAAGAAATTCATTACGTATATCAAGTCACAATTTCTAATTAACTCAAATTAAGTTGGGCCGTATTCTCAAAATTTGGAACATAGACATAAAGAATTATGGATGGGCCAAATGGTGCATATATTAGGTGCCATGCCTTTAACATCAAGCAACCAACTGCAAAAGCATCTTAGGGCTGGGAGCTAATATGTTACATTGACCACTACCGGGTCTTTTTGTCTAGAACTAAGGCGTGGAAACATTTAATTAGATGGGCAAATGGGACCTAGAAAGAGGCCTAGAACAACTTGAGCTAATATTGTAGAACCATTGTTAACTTCTTTAGAAATTTAAACTGCTAGATGACTAAATGATTTAAAATTTATATATTCTATCATAATCCACTCACAACCGGCACTATATAGAAAAAAATCTGGTAGCTCAGGCATTGTACCAGGTAATAGTCTTTTTGATGGTGCGGTTCAAGGATGAACAACATCTTAATGGGAATCAACAAGTCAAGAACACATCCATCTTCCACATTCTCATCCTTTGTCAAGGTACAGAGAGATTGGATTGGAAGCAATGGGGGGTGTGCATTGCCGTGGCAGCCGTTTCATGACCTCTTTGTTGGTTGTTTAAGTGGTCTTTTCCTGTGATGACGGTATCGTACTGATTAGCTTTGGAGTCAAGTGCAACAAAGAGCACCTGGTGTTTTCTTCAGGTTAGAGATGCGTTCTTAAAAATGCAAATGCCCAACTGCAGTGCCCTCTGTTTTTTACCCTCCCTTTGGGTCTCGTGCAGATACTGCTGCGATCAGATCTCAAACAATTGAAAATTTCTTTGACTTGAATTGAATTCCGTATAGAATTGTGGGAAAAAAGTTAGGAGGTAACGAAATGTTGTTAATAGGTACTCAATTAGAGCTCTTTTCAAATCATAGTATCAATATCGCAGCTTGGTTTCACTGTAGCCAGAGCAAATTCTTAGGGAAAAATGTCCAAAAAATCCTCACCTATTATATTGGTATTAATTTAATCTTAAACATTTTTAATGATGTTAATTGAGTCCCAAATATTTTGACCTAAAGCCAATTTAGTTATTTCGACTAATTTTTACTAGAAATTGCCATTGTAGACTTCGGATGGCCTATATGGCACAACCGACACTAAAGTTGACATTTTTAAATAATATTTCAATAATTTTCGAGTTTTTTTCTCTTTTTTGTCTCCTCTTTTCTCTGGTGGTCGGCAAGGACTGGCCTCACCTGAGCTGAGGGCGAGGGCAAACGTCCCAAGCCCACCCTTGCCAAATCCGTACAGAGAATTTGAGCACTTTGACGGTAGGCTCATCGGACTCAAGGCGCCCTTGACAGCGGGAGGTGGAGGTGGAACAAGGGATGGGGCTGTATCTTTTTTTGCGAGAAGAAGAGGAGGGAAACTGAAGAATGCGTCGTGCTCCTCCTCCTTGCTGTTCTTTTTCTGGAATTTGGGCTTCTCGTGGGTTCGAAGTAGGTGGCGGTAACCCTTGGAATGAATGTCCCCCCCATTTCTTTGCTCTTTCTGCAGGAGTCTTGAGCGTGTTGCGATTCTCTCTCGTCTGAAGATTGGGCTGAGCAAGGGCGACCTCACCGGGCATCACTTGAGTGAGGGAGACCTCGCCGTGCATCCGGGCAACACCTGGTCTCATCAGAACTGGTGAGGTTTACCAACCCTTGGAGGGCATGACTGTGTTGCCCACTAAAGGAAAGAGGAGGAAAAAAAGAAGAAAAAAGTTAAAAATTTAAAAATTATTAAAAATTATTGATAAATGTCCACGTCGGTAGTAATCCTACCACATAGTCTGAACGATATCCACGTCAATAATATTCAATCAAAATAAGTCATAATGATTGAATTGACTTTTTATTAAAAAGTTTATAACTAAATTTGTATAATTAAAATATTATAAAGTTTTAGCATAAGTGACTGAAAGCATATCATGAAAAAAAAAACTCTAAATTAATATACTTGCGACGTATTGTACTTCAGGCAGCCAAGTCTTCCGAAGAATCGAGCGTAACAACTTCCACGAACTCTCCCGATAATAAAACGGAGAGAAACAGAGCATGTACAGGACCAGAGTCTGAAAGCATTCTCCCCGAACGAGATGAAATCACGCAAAAGAAGCGGAAAACCATGGCGAAGGAGATGACTGACGGACCATCCAGAAAGTTCCTCCACAATCTGGCTTTTCTCCCCTCCGCGATCTTACGGGGAAAAGGAATTGGCTTTCTTGCCGTGGTCCCTGCGTGTCCTCTTCAACTCCACCCGTCCGCTCCCTCATATCTTGGAACCTCCTCTCCCCCGCCCCCATAACGCGTCAGCTCCCACTCGTGACATATTGACATGCGTCACTGGTTCGCAGCCTGGTCACAGCTAGCGCGCACACATCTTCGCGTCGCCATCGCCCTCGGGCGTCTGCCAGAGCGTCGTCAGGGAGAAAAAGAGCACGACCATCTCTTCATTATTTTATTTTTATTGTTTTTAACTCTGTTTATTCTTTTAATTTAATTTAAATCATACTTGAATCGAAATGACATCATCCTAACATTACCATTCATGTTTTAGTCACGTTAGAGTCACGTAAAAAATTTAAATAAACTATAAGTTTAGGATTTTCAATGTGTTTATTATAATTTTTTTTTGTTTGATGGGTCTGGAGTGCGGCTTTTTGCGGAAAAATTTATCTATCCCCTAACTCATTATAGTGGCAATGTACGTTTTCATGATGCATGATAATCCATATTTGACCTCAAATTCATATACATGACAATCCATATCATTGGCCAATATTCTCTTGATGCGCAATGACCTACCAATTATTGATTCGACCCAACCTGAATTGTCACACGGCAATATATTTGTTTGTTAACCATCTTAACCCTCTCGTTATGTTCACCATCCTCTTTCGATGATGATGTGTGGATTTTTGGATGATCCATTTTGCTATGGACGGCTTTGAGAGCTCGAATGCTACCTAAATGTACATAATTCATCCTCCTCCGACTTCATCCATCCTAAAATAGGTCATCTGCCATTAGGCATTCGAGTTCGCTATATTCGCCTCCTCCTCCTTTGACATGCTCTCTATTTAATCCTGGTCCTCGGTTCTGTTCGTGCACAGTACTAACAGTAACTCAACGCAAGTTATCACATGCAAACCTCTTGAGATAAGGCCCCCTCTAATCATTATTGTCAATAAAATCATCCAAAAAATCCGAAACTTATTTTACGGCATTCAATTCAACCCAAATTGATCATAAATCGTTGACATTAGTACAGCACTGTTAAAACCATAACATCATTAGTCATGGATAACATAATTATTTCGTCTGTACTAGAACCAGTACACCGTTGTTAAATAATTATATCCTCTACTCGACGTTCTATCTCTATTCCTTTGATGTCACAAGTGATATCGTACAAGACATTACCTATTTCATGGCACGAAAACCCAAACGAACAATTTTTCCATTGTTCCATCATAGCCGCAAGAGTTCCTGCTTTAACCGATACTTTAACTAAACGTGCGCTAAGAATTTATATCAACACAGCCGGTTTCAATGCGATGAAACAAATATTTCGCTCACTCTTAACTCGTAACATTATAAGGATGTGCTTTCCTCCATCCTAAGTTTGATAGAAAAAAGTATTTGTTAATTTAAGAATTAATATCACGAAAAATCTCAAACTGATACATGCATGAAAAATTTACCTTCTGTTAACTTTCGTCAAATTTCACCATTAAATTGTTGAGTTGGAGGACACATGGTAGTTGATGTGACAAGTCCACATGAAAATCTAAAGGTTAATATCATAAAAACCCTCAAACTAATATCTTGAGAAATTTACCTTAAATTATTTTTTGGATTGCCAAAAATCCCAAATTGGTATATGCATGACACATTTATCCTCCATTAGTTTTCATCAAATTTTACTATAAAATTTTAAATTGGATTACACGTGGCAATAACTCAGTTGAGGTGGCAAGTCCACGTGAAAACTTGAAACAATTAGGGTTCATTCTCTCTCTCCCTCAGAGCACAAAAAACCCTAGATCGTCTTCCTCTTCATTGAATCCTTCATTGTCGTCTTTGGCTAAGGTTGTAGAAATTGCGAACACCATTTAGCAAAAAAATTTAGTGACACCTTTAGTAAGGATCTTTGTTGTTCTTTGCCCTAAGATGTTGCCTATGATGAATGGTCACACTGATTTTACTTTAATAGCATAGTCTTTTTATTCATGGTAAAATTTTGTAGTGAATTATAAGGAAAAAAATCTAGGTGTACAGAGGCAATGTTAGAGAAATCGGGAAGATGAACTTGATTGCACATCACAACTCAGCCTGATTGCTTCATTCATCGACCTAGATTTATCAAGAAAAGTTGATACATCAAATGCTCTTTGAATGGGGTTTAGGATTCTAACAATTTGTGTGTATCCCACATGAAAAAAACCATTGTTTTTGCTTACCTCGAGGAGGGAGTGTTGATAGAAAGTTAAGTAAAAATCGCAAGGGCTTAATCCATTATTAATGTTCTTACACTAGATTTGGTCGGGCCATTTAATGGCACTTGATCAAGCCATTTTTATTAAGAGTACCATTAGAGTTATTGAAAGTGTTATTTAAGAGTTATTACTAAACAGGGTTCACAATTTCCACGACCTTAGCCAAAGATGACAATAAAGGAGTCGATGAACAAGAAGACGATCTAGGGTTTTTTGTGCTTTGAGAGAGAGAGAGAGAGAGAGAGAGAGAGAGAGACCCTATTGGTTTTTAAATTAGAGTTAATTGAAGAAATAAAGAAAAAGTGTTATGGATTTCCACGTGAACTTTGCCACGTCAGGGTAAATTTATCACGAGTATACTCGTTTGAAATTTTTGGTGACTCAAAAATTAATTTAAGATAAACTTATTATCAATATATCAGTTTGAGTCTTTTGAGGTATTAACTCTTAAATTAATGTCTAAATTTTGAGTGGTGCATGAGACTCAACCCGATTAGAAGATATATATCAACCCTAATTGTAGTGATAATTAGGATTAGATTTTCTTGGGTGGTTATTTTCTTCAAGTGGCAATGGTCAACTCATGCACATCCAAGAAGACCAAGAATTGAACTCTATAGAGTTTGACATCCAATGGAATTGTTTATTTATTAACATTTTGGGCTTGAGTCTAATTTAGATGCGGAAAATACTCAAGCGAGTGAATAATCGTAATTTCGATTATTAAATTATTATGAATTATTTGCTATTGACTCTCATCATGGAATAGTTACCGACACTCATATCAAACCACGATTCTCGTTTATTTTTCTCATGATTTCGTGTCGATGTAATTATAAGATCCTGTTAGTTTCTATTAGAGATGAGCATGGTTCCAGGGTAGAGCTTAGAATTGAAAAACTAGACCGATATAAATCTATCCAGGTTTAGATTCCAAGGTATACATGATAGGTTTCAAGTTTTAAAAATTAGAGAACTTATTTCGATGAGTAAATTCCATGTTCTAGGTAAGTGGAACCTGGAGCTTGGAACATATTTTTGTGTTTTTCTTGATTTATGATTTTGTATAATTTTGCGGTATTCCATGACATCTGAATATGAGTATATAATTTAAAACCACTAATCTAAACTTCTATTTTATGACTAAGACTTTTGTTTTGTTAATGTTTTTTTTTTTATATTATTTGTATGTGTAAATATAAGTTGTGGTCAGTATATTGTAGTAATAAGTGATAGTCTTCAAAGTTGATGATTCACTACAATTATTTAATTAATAATATAAGTGGAATCGAGAACCAACCTTAGAACTTGTGAATCCACATTTCAAAAAATGAAAACTATTTCAACAAGTAAGTTCTAAATGGAACCTATATGAAATTTGAAATTGCATAATCCCTAATTTCTGCATTAGTTTTACGAACGGTATTTTCAACTAAACCTTTGATTGGTGCATTGTAAATGCCGACATCGCCCCCGTGAATAAATTTAAAAACGAATAGTCAATCTACCGATTAGACAGATGGATAGAGGGGAAAAGCGACCCAACCGTGTCATTTTCGAATTGGCGGGGGGCTATCAAGTATAAACACAACTTGGGGTCTCTCAGTGATGACGTCACATTCCGTACACGACATCCGCAGCAACCCCGGCCCACCAACGAGTCTATCACGTCTGCATGTCTTTTCACCCTTTTTGTTCAGCTCGAAACCCGATTGTAGCTTCCATGCAGATAAAGGTAAAGTCCAAGCAGCGTGAGCATTATGTATATAAACCCATGCAATCGATCGGCGTCTCCTCGGACACCATCCCACAAAATTCGAAGAATCGCTTCTTTTCCGTTGCTAATCAAGACACAATCTTCCCAGTTTTTTTTTCTTTTTCTTTTTTCGTCTTGCCATTTGCACTGCTGCGGTGCGGGCCTATCTCGGTCATCGGAGGATCCCAAGCCTGTGCATCTCTCCCCGGCGATGACGAGCATTCTCCGTGGTGGCAGCTCCATCCCCCATTATGAGGCTCCGAGTGCTCGCTCTGATCAACCCAGCTCCCTCCAGATTGATCAGCCACTGCTTGGAGCGCTCGCTCCTTCCTGCACTTCGATTTCGATCCCCGATGAGGCTCAGAGCCCTCACTCTGATCAACCCAGCTCCCTGGAGATTGATCAGTCACAGCTTGGAACGCTCACTCCTTCCTGCACTTCGATTTCGATCCCCGATGAGGCTCTGAGAGCTCGCTCTGATCAACCCAGCTCCTTCGAGATTGATCAGCCACAACTCGAAGCACTCGCTCCTTCCTGCACTTCGATTTCGATCCCCGATGAGGCTCCGAGAGCTCGCTCTGATCAACCCAGCTCCTTCGAGATTGATCAGTCACAGCTCGAAGTGCTCGCTTCTTCCTGCACTTTGATTTCAATCCCCGATGAGGCTCGGACTGCTCACTCTGATCAACCCAGCTCTTTCCAGATTGATCAGTCACAGCTCACCGGGCTGGTCAATGACAAGAACCTCAACTGCCTCAGAGAATTCGGCGGCATCAACAGAGTCGCCTCGGCCCTTAAAACTGATGTCTCTGATGGAATTAGCGGTGAGCAGGATGACATCACTTGCAGGCAAAACACATTTGGCGTCAACAAATTCAAGCAGCCCGCCGAGGGCTTCTTCCACTTTTTGCTCGAGGCTTTTAAGGACCTCACACACCTGATTCTTCTTGTTTGCGCCGGGCTTTCGCCCGGGCTTGCGATCAAGGAGAAGGGGGTCAAGGAAGGCTGGTACAACGGCGGGAGCCCATTCTTCGCAGTTTTCCTTGTGATCATGGTGTCCGCTGTGAGCAAATACCACCAGAACCGGCAGTTCCATAAATTGTACGGGGCTAGTGGTAATATTCTCATCCATGTGATAAGAAAGGGTCGGCAGCAGCAAGTGTCCAGATCCAAGATAGTCGTCGGAGATGTCATTTGTCTGAAGATCAACGATCAAGTCCCAGCAGACGGTCTGTTCATAGACGGCCATTCCTTGCAGGTACAGATGAGATTGTACCAGTTTGATCGCATTAGATTTGCATAATAACTTATGTTAATTTCCTCTAGAAATATATAGTATTAGTATTACCAAGTTCGAGCCCAGGCTGGTTGATTAACTAGTTAAGTAATTAGTCCAACGAAATGTAAAAGTGTACGATATTCTGTTTGATACTGCACAGTTTATCATAATCACAATCACAATCATAATTCTATGACAAAAAGGAAAAGTGAGGGTTTTAATTCGTAATTTTAGTCGTAGGAGAACAAACTTTGTTAAAAAATTTACTGGAAAAAACTATATTTAAACATGATCCAACTCTTCTCGTGTCAATATTTATTCAGGTTTCATTTTCTTTGTTTCAACTTGAGGGAATGCATCCGCTCGTCTCATCCTAGCATCACTAAATCATGTGCGACGTTTGTATTGTCAATTTAGGTTGACGAATCGATCATGACAGGGGAGAGTGATCACATAGAAGTGAACAGCATTCAGAATCCATTCCTGTTCTCCAGAACAAAGGTCGCTCATGGGGATGCTCAGATGCTGGTCACATCGGTCGGGATGAACACAATGTGGGGCGAGATGATGAGTTCAATCAACCGCAGCAGCAGCGAGCAGACCCCTTTACAGGCTCAGCTCAACAAGCTCACCTCGTCGATTAGCAAAGTAGGCTTGGCAGTCAATTTTCTGGTTCTTGTGGACCTGTTAATTCGCTACTTCACGGAAAAAAAACAGGATGAGAACAGGAAACGGGAATTCATTCCAGGCCAAACAATGGGTGACAATATCATAAACTCCGTGGGGGGCATCATAGCAACCACAGTGACAATCGTGGGGGTCGCAATTCCTGAAGGCTTGCCGCTTGCGGTAACTCTCACTCTTGCTTATTCGATGAAGAGGATGATGGCAGATCAGGCTCTGGTGAGGAAGCTTTTAGCCTGCGAGATGATGGGGTCGGCCACCACCATTTGCACCAACAAGACTGGCACCCTGACAACGAAACAGATGAAGGTGACAAAATTCTGGGTCGGCCAAGACTCTGTGGCAGAAAACGCGTACTACTCTGCCTCCAAGTATGTCCTGGATCTTATTCAGGATGGGGTCGCTTTGAACACCACAGGCAGTGTCTACAAGCCATCTTCAGGATCAGAGTACAATTTCTCTGGTAGTCCCACCGAGAAAGCGATTCTTTCCTGGTCGGTTTCGGAGTTGGGCATGGACATGTGTTAGGACTAGAATTAGCACCTAGAGGGGGATGAATAGGTGTTTAAAGCGATTTTAATAAATTAAACCGAATGAGATATAAGTAACTTAAAACCAACAATTGCAGCAAATGAAAACAGTTAACGATATAAAGGATTAGGGATAGAGAATCAAGACTCCCAGATTTATAGTGGTTCGGCTTAGATCAAGCCTACGTCCACTCTCCCGCACGGACAGCCCTTCTTGGCTGGATTTCATTAAGAATCAATAAGAGTGATTACAGTCTCACGCTCTTGAGTCAACAGTGTAGAAAACTCTACTACACTTCCTCAAGGTCTCACTACAATATGATCTCTCTTTCGATTACAAATATCGCTCGAAGAATGATATTGCAAAATAGAAAAATGAGATTCAGACTTTGGAATTCTTCTATCCGCACCCTTCAACAACTAGAGCATCTCTCTTATATACTTCTTTATGCCTTCAATACCGTTGGCACCTTCCAAAGAAGTTCTTCCAATCAACCCGTTGGACAGAATCAATTAGAGAGATCTCGAGCTCTTTAAGGTAAGTGTTGATAGCCCATCAATCCTGCTCGCCCATACAATCAGGATCTCGGTTTCCATAAGTAGATCCTTCCAAATATAAGTTGCGAAATCTTTAGAGAATCTAAACATATTCCATATGAAAGTAAGATCGTTTAGTGCCGAATCCGGTAGAAAGATATCCACTAGTCGTTAGAATAAAGATCATATAAGATCAGAATAAACGTCGTCCTGGAAACTGTCCATGTGAGTAGACTTTGAAATATAAGTCTTGAGTCTTGCTAGCTTCAGACTTTGATCTTCAGACTTTGATCTTCAGACTTTGTCAATAGAGTCTGTAAGTCTTCAGACTAGACTGATAAAAATGTTTTGTCAACTTCAAAATACTTTAAGAGATTTCATCCAACAATCTCCCCCTTTTTGATGGTGACAAAACTTTCCTGCAGATTTGAATATTATCGCCCTGCAATACAACTTTTAAGCAAGCATCATAAAAGATTTAAATAAGATAGTAGAAGTTATCCTGTACACAGACTTTCCCTGTACACAAATCTGCATTCACGAAACCTCATTAGTCATAAACGAGACGGTACTATCTAATTTACGAAGCTTAAAGTATTGCCATAGTGAGCACACATTCAAAAACTGCACACGTTAAAAAAAAAACTCAAGTCAAAGTCAAGATAGCAAAAATATAAAAAGATAAGATTTTGTTTGTTTTGAAAACAGAAAATCTTTGAAAATCTGCAAAGTCTTCTCCCCCTTTTTGTCAAGCATAAAAAAATCATGGAGCTCGAGGAATGTGAACAAGTTGAAAGTCCTCCATAGACTTGACGGTATCTTCCAACTTCCTCAAATCTTCCTGTACTTGGGTGAGAGTAGTGCCCTTGCGGTCATAAATCCGACGCTGAACATCTTTAAGCTGATCATGCAAAGTGATGAACATTGCATGATTTTCATTCTGCAAGTTCTGAAATTCATATCCCATGGCATAAATTTGACCTTTAAGTTCCAAGATGAGCTCAAGCAGCCTTTGAAAATTTCCGGAGTTGTCGATCGAGTGCTTGTTTCAG